>JAJJHT010019546.1:325446-364561 GCA_021223865.1 Drosophila pandora | reverse complement strand
ATATTGGTATTTATTTATTAATATTAATAATATTATTATAGATTAACCAAAGCGTTTTTCAGAAAAATGCAATTCTCCTCCTAGTGTGACGGGCCTTTGCAAAGGAGGATTTCCAAGATACACTTACAATTCGAAATCGAACACGTGCGAATATTTTGTATACGGTGGTTGCAAGGCCACGCTAAATATTTTCGAAACCTTAGAGGACTGCATAAAAATTTGTGTAAGGAAATGAATCGTAGATAAGCCTAAATGAATAACAAATAAAATCCACTTATATTATGAAAGTGTGTATGAAATAAAGTAAACTGATAGAAAAATGGGTTCTAAATTGGACAACACAAAATTCTTAAAACAAGGTTCTTGAATCAATTCCGGAATTCGGAATTGAAATTAGAACGAAGGGGTTTCAATAAAATTTGTTTGCCAAACAGGCGGAAGGGGAAATATGGCTCAGCTAAAAATTGAATTTTAAAGCAGCACAGAGCAATGACTGAAGTCTAGAATTTTTTTCGGCCGAAATTTTGCCTAGAATAGCCCAATTTGTTGCGCTCAAATCAAGAATTTTCATTCTCAAAATCGTATCTTAGGATAAAAAATTCATACTTAATTAGGAATTTTTTTTCTTTAACTAAGTATGTACGTTCTTTTTCAGAGTTTATAAAATAGTTACTTTAGATTGAAAAATGCGACAATTAAATCCAATTATATAATTGTATCCAATTATATAACATAAATCATTAGATTAACAAATTGCGACAATTTATACGCTTACATAAGCCATTCACTGAAAAACTTTACAATATTGTAAAGTTAGATTTTCAAAGTTGGGCACCAGAGTAAAATGCAACTCATTTTTGCATTACAAGAATATTTTTTTATATGCAATTTTGTACACCTATGTGTATAGCATATTTTTGTCACCAAAATTGGTATCGGATATTTTGGGTTTAGCATGCAGGTTCGTCACCTGTATTTTACCTCGTCAATATGTTTTTTTATATGATAAATATATACAAGTATACTCTAATTGAAAAATTCCTCGATTGTTCCTACTGATGTACATATGTATGTTATTGACTGGCCATCCAGGACCCTTCCTGCATGGCATAGACTCTAAACTTAAACAAGATAGTCCCATCATCTATAGTATTTTTTAATTTAAGTTGTCTTCATAGTCACGTATTATGTATCTCATTATAGGTCTAAAATTATTAAAAATAAAGTAACTTATTTAGAGTTTATTTTATATACTTTTCTGCATTTTAATTATATTTTCGATGCGAAGTTTCCGTTCACGCTTTTTAGATAGTTTTCTTTACACAAGTCGATATACATTCCTCTTCTTCATAAAAAAGGTTTGGTGTGGCTTCGCAACCTCCGTATAAGAGATATTCGCAGGCATTCAATTGTGACTTGTAAACGTAAGTGTGGACTATTGCTCTGCAAACACCAGTCACACTAGGAGGAGAATCACATATCTCTGAAAAACGCTATGGTTAATGTATAATATAATAATAATTTTTTATCAATACCATTGCCTTGACAATAACAAACGGAAGCAAATATGAGGAAAGTTACTGTGAAAAAAATGTATTTAATCATTTTATGAAAGCTTTGTCTTCTAACCACTGCAAAATCAGAAACAGGATGAGAATGTGGTCAAAAATTCTATAAATAATTTTATATTAATAGACCTTGTGTAATACAAATAGCATCATTGTTGGTCACACTTTCAAATTGGTGTGACTAATTAAATAAACTCCTATAAATCCATTAAATAAATCTAATTTTGTAAATAAACTCGATTTCATTTCTAGTAGGATTGAAAAGGATTTTAACTAATTTAGATTTAAATATAAATTTAACAAAACTAATAATTTGGTGTATCTATGATATGGAGAGCTTTTAGAAATGGTCCCACACAATGAACATACTAAAATATATTGATTTGAAAACAACAAAGAAAAGCTAACTTTGAGCAGTTGATATACCGATATATCGGATCGTATAAAGATAAACGATCCTTATGAGAATTTCACCATCAAATCAATTTTCTAATAAAGATGTTGGAAACAGCCCAAAGCATCTTTAAAATCAGCAAGGTTGTGTTATTTTCGATCGTTCAGTTCCTTGTGAAAGATCCTTATGAAATTTGTCAGACAGACGGACATGTTTATATCGACGTGCTTGTGATATTTTTACTGAACCTTTTTTTATTGCTGTCCGCGGACAAAAGGGTCGCGATTCAGTTCAGCCGACGGATCAGTATCCATCATACATGAGTTTGGATCATTTTCGGGTACTGCTTCACTCCAACATACCAATCAGAAAAAATTACTCCCAAGCGATTCGTCAGTGATTCAAACTTGTTCCATTTAATCGGACGGAACAGTTCGCTCCATTCACATGAAGCAAACTTTAAAATCAAATAGAGTAACGCATCATTACTCGAGTATGATCAAATGTGATTCGTGCAGTTCTCTGGTATGTGTATAGTGTAAACACTGTATGTTTTGTAAAGTTAATTGCTGGGTTGGTATTATAGACTCTTGGTCTACACACTTCTAAAACTGGGGTTTATTCTATGTACGTATGAAATACAAAAATGGAATCAGAACTGAATAAGTGGCTTGAATATGGATTTTATCTCAGGCCCATTGACCTCCACCACCCCCTATTTTGGGAGAAAAGGGAAGGATAGATGTGACAACGAAAAATCCGCAGGCATTTAACCACAAACACTCTCGGCCCGACCACATACGAGCTGTTCCGGACTGGTCAACACTGCCATTTACCGCCCAGCATCCCAAAACCCCACTTGGTCGGAGCTTTATTGATTCTCTATTATGCTTTTACATTTTGGTAGGCGAAACTGATTTTTAATGCCGTCGAAATCCATTTTGTTGGCCTCTCTGGCCACAGGCAGCCCAGCCATATTTTGCCATTTGAATGTCCTTGTTCATTAGGCGCGGCTTTATTTTGTTCATTGGCCACTGGGGTCAGTGGAGTTTTGGTCTAAATGCGGTTAAACTGGCTAGAGGTGGCACACTCAGATTAGATTCTCTTGGCAGGAGAAACCATTAATAGATATATCTAATTTTCTCCAAATATTAGTAAGATTAAATTATAAAATTTTACCCATAGCAAATGGAATAATTAAATAAATAATTCCTATGCCAGCCATCACTTACAATTTAGTGCGAAATTATTATTCATTAATTATACAGGTTGACACTTACCCTGAATCAGAGCAGGACTCGTTGCCGGGACGCTGGCAAAAAAAAAACAAGGGCTCATGCTGCGGACCGGCATTGGATTTCAATTTGAACACGTACTCCAGCCCACGGGAGAACACTGCGAGGGAGTGGGTTCGAGTTATTTATATGGGGATATAGTCGAGTTTTCTGTTCTTCCAATAAGCCATTGATACGTTAATGTATGTCTCGCTCAAACACACTCGTTCTCCTCCACGTGTGCGTACATGTGGCAGTGTGTTTGTATCAGCTTAAGTTGGCTTTTTGAGGGATTTGTACCCGTGCGCGCCTTGCCATGTTTATTTCCCACCGGGAGCAGCAGGATTGCATTTATGAGAGAATTACGTACATGCACGGTTGGCTGTGAGCATTTTTTCCTTCTTTCATGGCAGCAGTAAAGTCAAAGGTATTTATTTATTCATTTTGAACAGAAATCAATAGCGTAGCATATGGTTTAACAATTACTTGAAAAGGGTCTTTTAGAAGGAGGATTAACGGTAGGTATATAAAGAATTTTTTAATCATTAAGCATTAAAAATAAGATATTTAAATGCTAGGACAGTGGATAAGTTACTAAATATGCAAATCCAATTTCAAGTGGTATTAGTTCTCAAAATTCAATTTGTAGCTCTAAACCACACAAGCAATTGGAGAGGTACGTCATATGACCTCTTGTTAATTTATTGTTGACCAGACCTTCTGTGATTAAAACGAGTGGTGGGGAAGACCCCTATCAATTGCAAGACCTCACTCTCGGACAATCAGTTCATTAACTAAACAAAGATGTGCACATACAATACGAATACGCCTCCGCAAGCTCAAATCTATTGACAATGTAATTAATGGCAACCCAGAGCATTTCGGGCCAAAGTGCAAACACCAGCAACAGGAGAAGTATAAACAGCCAATACAAAGACAGTTGCGGCCTTCTATGTGTGTCTGTGTGGGTGGGCTCTGTTTCTAAATAGGCAAACGTGACACGCCCACCGCCCCCTCAATTTATCCCCGTAATTTCAATACGGTTTCTAAGCGCAATGTTTATTAGAAACCCAAAAACGAAATTCAAACAAGAACCAAGCAAATATTTATATTTGACATTTTAGGCAAATGCGCGGCACAGTTGGGGCTGTCCTCCCCACTCCTTGGATCCTGGCATATGACCCCCCAGGGAGGTGTCACCAGTTGGATCAATCAAATCGGGCAATGAGCCATATGGAGCACAGTTCACCCACAAAAGTGTGGGGCCACGCATCTGTGTGGCATTGGATTTCAGCAAAGCTGCCAGAACGAAATCCACATGAAAAATCGAGTATTGTTCCATCTGTTGACAATGTCCTGGCATGCATCTGAATGTGTGGATATTTGTCGCTGTGTGTGCCAGTTGGAAATGAGAGATACGTGCATCCAGGGAAACCAAATGCGCATGCAAACGATATTAATTACTTGTGCAGACAGGCAATGGGTTTGCCTCCAAGGATATTCACGGTATTCCAATATGGAATCGGTAATGCTAATAAATTTGCAATTTTATGAGCTGTAAATCGATAGCTATGGCTACGATGCTAAAACCAAAAGCCAAGCCAAGCCATAATATAAACAAGAATCGTCGGATCCGGGCCAACCACAACAAATCGACATAAACTTTTCAGTCAAAAGAAAACTCTTCAAGTGGTGTACGATTCTGTGTTGCCAGGCAGAATCAAAAAGACAAAAGTTGTTCAAAAACCGCGCTCAAAACTTCTTAAACTTTAGCCGCAGGAAGAAAAGCAACAAGGACATCAAGGAGCAACATTAACGGCAGCCAAGTGAAATGACAACAGCAATCGGCGCTCATAAAGTTCAGAAAGTTATGTTGTTATATTATACTGATATCGGTTGTTCGTTCTCTCCGCCCTTCGGTCGGGGGTTCATTACCTACCCGAAACCATCCACCGAACCACCAAAGCCACCCAATCCAACCACTTTTGGTTTTCTCATTCATAGGAAAAAGTTTTATGTTTCGTTTGGAGAATTGATGTGGAAGGCTGTCCGCCGGGACAGAGTAGGATCCCTTTCAGACTGCGGTTTTTAAAGTCACAGCCCTCGGAAGGGAGAATATCCTTTAGGACGCGGAGGTAGACAGCCTACAGGCGGTGCCAGGTGACTTTCGCAGGTGTTTCCATTGTTATTTAATATCATTACCACTTCTTGGAAGTTATTGCAAACGAAAGATGGCAGGAATTCTATAAAATCGAATGGGAAATGGCAAGGAATGAAATTTATACAATTTATCACATTAGCTGGAGGGAGTGGGTTGAAAGTTATATCGCGTGATGTTTAGGAAATATTTGATTTTATGGACAACTCCAAATGTTATATCCCAGTTTTGTTAGTTGAATCAATTAGTATAATTGATAGTTAAAGTGTTTATGGATGTCAAACACTCCACAGTGTCATAAAAATGGGTCACAATATGGGTTTTCCGTTCAGTTTTCATTAACCACACCCAAAAAATGTGGCCTTGCCGCCATAAATATTTCACGCACTTCTGCTCTGTGTACGAGTGTGTGTGTGTGTTACCAATTATATTGCCACACAGCAAATATCGGAGCAACTGATGCGAGTGTGCAAAAAATAAGAGCAAAAAAGAAAAATTGAACCCAACTCAGAGCCGAGAAAATCATTTTCAATTTCATTTATGAAAGCAAATAAATTTTTCAATTGGTTTTATTCCGGCGATTTCGCCCAACAAAAAAACTCCGCCCACTCACACACAGAGCATTCACTTTCGTTTGGAAAGCCAAGAAACAAATAGAAATTCCAGGAGACCAAAAAGCAGACAAAATCAACTTCTTATAAAGCTTCCTTCGCCAAGGGAATCCTTTCTGCTTATGTTTACCCCGGACCCTAACTCCCCCGGCATCATCAAAGCCCAGGCCACGTAGAGGCCGTAAAACAGGGCGTGGCTGAGGTGCTTACCTGCCTGCCCACCTACCTTCCTGCCCAACTGGCAGGACGGGCAAGGACATTTAATAAGCAGCCTAAGCGAAGGCTCAACACCCGGTTTCTGGGGAAAACTTTCCTCACAGAAGCTGCACTTTGTGGCCTGTGCATATTTCATAGCTCAACGGGTACTTACACCCAAAAACTTTTGGGGTTCGACAGGTTTTAAAGCGGGGAACTGTTGGGCTTAGAAAAGCAACAAGCTAACAGCTTTTCAAGCCAACAATTTCGATTAAAGATAGGGTATGCTGTTCCCGCTTCATAAACCTCTCATACTTGATTCAAATGAGAGCTGCAAGTTTAAAATTTTATTTTTTAAGTCGAATATTCAATCTTACTCTTGCTCTAATTTAATTATATCTCAAAGATAGGTATCTTATGTTCGAATGCCTTGGAAGGACCGGCTTCCGTGACTTGTTTAGCCGTGTGTGCTGAATTCCAAATTAGTTTCGCTCGGATGCGAAATTATTGCGCTTCAGCATTCATTTTTCCTCACTAAGCTTCATCGACAAACGAATTTCCTTCGCCGAACAGCTTTTCTCAATCCCGATTCCCAGCCTTCTGCTGCTCTGCTTTTGATGTGCCAGGGTCTTCAATAAAATATAAAAATATTTCATTTTGCATTAACCTGACATCGGCACGGAGGGGGAAGAGGGAAAACAAAACGGAGGAAATCTAAAGGCAGAATACAAAGTATAATATCGAAGCCGGACTCGGGGCGCTTTCAGGTTAAATAAAGCAAGAAGTATGTTTACATAAATTGGCTGTCCATTTGCGTCTCTTTTGTTCGTAATTAGATTTCCGTTTCTCTAACTCTAAACAATTTCCCATTTTCTCAACTTTTGCATTTCTCCTCGAAGCGATTCCCATTTAATTGGTTGTTCTCTGGCCTGGCCTGCCCTGTGCTGGCTCTCTGCGTTTGCCATTCGAAAGTTGGCCAATGGAATTTTTAGTAATAATTTATTACAAATTTAAATGTGGCCTGCAGGCGGCTGCAAACAGGACTTTTGACTTTTACCATTTTTGCCAAGTGGCGGCGGAAATGTAGTCCTTTCTGGAGTTTTATATCGAAAGGATAAATTCCTATGATGGCTCACTTTTCGTGTTTTATTTTCTGTCCATCTCGTAAGCTCCGAGCCTTAATGCGATCATTAAGACCAAATGAAATTCATGAGCCGGGCTCAACTTTTAAATTAATGCCCAAGATTAAATTTTTTCCCAGGGACGGTCGCCTGATGTTGAAACTTTCCGATGACAAAAAGAGGACACACAGGAAAAAAGACCACCAAACATTCGCTAATTGCTCTCCAAGGAGTCTCTGGTGTCCCCAAGGATCCCACCATTTACATAAAAAATGATTTTCAACAAATTAAAAATTTGCTCAAGTGCTGGGCGTATAAATCGAAAGTCGTCAGAAGGCAAGGAAAAATCTCAAAACCTTTAATTAGTCGCATTTATCAATGTATTGATACTGAGGACGAGAAGGACGTGACAACAAATAGCAGTACAGGATACTAGATAAAAGAAGAGTGGGAGTTCCCTTCAAGTTGGCTCCACTGTGGCCAAAACTTTACAATCTTTGCCGGGCCATCCTAATTGTTCCTGTGAGTCTCGACCCTCCCACAACACTCCTCCTCCGACAGCCTCCTGTTGCTGTCAATAATTAGAGCTGGGAATTTCCTCTGCTTCCTTGGGTTTTTCCCAAATAGATGCCGGTCTCTAAGGCCGACACGCGGATTACTCGAAACGTGGCTGCTAAGCGGCCCTAATGCCACTCTACTGCCTCACTTCCGGCTGGCTGGAGTGCAGGCTCGTCCTTTGTTTCGGATCCTTCCAGTTAGCAGGCCAGGCCATTTCTTTTCATTATTTGCCGGCATTAGTGTTGACTTATGTTTCTGCCCATTGACTTTGTACACGCTTCGAATAATTTTAGTTGGTTTCTTCCTTTTATTTCTGGAATCGATTTGTTTTGGGAGTTTTTGTTCCCAACTATTCATTCCATTGGCCACGTTGCGTATACTTACTATTCCATCGTACATGAAAGCCAATTAAATTGGTTTTAAATGAATGCAAACAAATATCCAATTACATCAAAATTTTCAGCCACTGGAAGGACGAAAGTAAATTCCTTTTAATTACATGACCTATTATCATATTAATTGCATTTCCAGCAATCATAAATATTAATTTACCGCAAATAAAATTTATGGAAGCATCCTTTGACTGTTTATCGCATAAATTAAAGCAAAACAATTGACAGCCGAGGAGAAATAATTTACCCACCAAAACTGAAAGGTTTTCTTACTGGCTTTATCGATTAAAAATAATTTAAACCATTGGAAAGGTAAAGGCGAATACTCATTAGAACATTCAAGTCTTTCATAAATATTACATAAAGTGAATAAATAATTCGAAGTAAACTCACCTTTTATCCTAATTGAACAACAACAAAACCCGCCAAAGAGCTGATATGCTAATGCTGTTAAGCATTAATTAAGAGAAACAAAAAATTACTCACAACGTGTGAATAATGAGCAGTTATAATAAATTTCTATTTGCCACACACTCGCACCCGGAACAGAAAAATCTTGGAAATTGCCACACATAATTATGTAAATGAGTTTTCCCTTTCCCCCACCCAGTCCGATTGGCAGTAAATGGGATGATGCCGTTGGGGGGATGAGGACACTGTAAAGACACATTTTAATTACCAAGAAAATGTAAATTAACCAACAAGAGACAACAAACAGACAAACAGGCAACAGCGACATGCTACGGCTAACAGCAAAAGCCCATAAAACCCGAAACTCATACGCAGGACTCTCCGCTTTCAGTGTGTGTCTTTCCGTTTTTGGGTGTGTTTGTGTGTGTATGGTGTGTGAAAGTTTGTCGCTTTTTGCAAATGGCTGCGCATCTGTGATAACTTTGCTCCAAACCGAATACCATCCTAAAAAAAAGGACACCCAAAAACATTGTTCTGATAATAAAAATGAAATTTAAAGCATATTTAGGGATGTACGGTCACGGCCCCAAACTAAGCGGCTTTAATGCATCTGTTCCCAGTCACTCGGCTCCCATAATTATGGGAAAATATGTATATTCAACTGGGTAAATATTCATATGGGGAGTATGGGTTGGAAACTGGCAGCTTCACGCCTTTACACGCCCCATTTGAACTTTGACAGTTTGTCGAAACAGAAAGATTGAACTTTGTTTGGGAAATCATTACATAAATTGGCGCTTTTAGATATATTCAGCTTAAGCCACCTGCTAGAATCAAATCAGTAATTAAAATTTAAATAACTATTTTATGTTTAGCCCTTTTAGTTATAATTATAACATTGTTTTATCTGAAATCATCTCTTCCGGTGACCAACTTTCAAAACAGACCGAACATGCCACTCCGAAACAACCGCTAAATTATTTAATTCAATTAACTCTAGTAGCAAAAATATCAACTGCAATAACAGTGGCAGGAACTGAGCTTAACTGAAACAATTAAATAATTTAAACTAAAACCGTTTAAGTCATTAAATCAATTCGCTGGAGAGCAGAGTGAAAAAATAACAAGGCAAAAGAAGTGTGCTGGCAAAGCACTTTTATCAGCATGAAAATTGTAAAAATATGCAAAGTAGCGAAACGGTCGAGGGTGAAAAAAAATAGATACAGTTAAAAAGTGCATTTTTGTTGGGCGAACGTTTTCGGCAATTTATTTTGCATCAACATACACATAATGTGTAGCTTACAGATACTTTCTAGCGACACATAAAGTATGAGTAATGACTGGAAAATTGGTAGTTTAAAGTTTAAACCTAATTGGTCATACGGGTGGATGGAAAAATGTCACCTAATTTAGGTAAATTAGGGGTCAAGCTGTAAAAGAAAATCGAACCCACCTCTCTTCTTTTGTACGATGTCAAAGGACATGGCTACGTGCGGCCTTATCCTTTGCCTTTGCCCCTTTGGCCAACCAACCGACAGCTGTTGGAACATCCTGTGTGAATGGAAGTGTGTCTGTGCGTTTGGGACTCGACATAACAATAACCATTTTCGAAACACACACACACACTCACCCAGGGACGGGATGAAAAGGGAAAGGGCTTTGTGTGCTTATGCTGCATGCCAGCGCATAGATAATGTATACGCAGTGTGGTACGAAGGGGAATGGCACTCCGCCACTCCGCACCACTGGCATGTCAATCAACAACTGTGTGCAACTTGGTCGGTATGTTGTTCTTGCACTGCCTGGACTTTGAGGTGGGTCTGTTAAAGGGAAATGGGAAATTGTGTTTGCAGCCAAAAAGCAAAAAAATAGAAGGGAAGCCGAAGAGCACAAGAGCCAATGGTATTTGGGGTGTCCTTAAAGCTATGACACCGGCCACGGCTCAAGCCCTACCGCTACCGCTCCACCCTCTTCGATTTTCCCCTGTATTATTTTGCTGTTTCATTTTTCCTGTTGTGTTTCACGCATCTCTGGCAATTGGCAGGCACACAAAAATCAATTGATAACAGGTGGCGCTGGCACAGGAAACGACCGAGGCAGCAGCCTCTCCCCGAGATCCGTTCCAATTTTTTGACTGTAAGCGAACCGAGCCGGGCCGGGCCCAACCTGAGCAAGGCATAAAAATCGTTATGAAAACACATAAAAATTTAAAAATTCTCCAGGCCCGTGACTCGTGAGCCATATCCGTCGCCCGTCGACCAGGTCTATAGTCAGTCCGTACCCGTGCCCCGTGCCCGTATGTGCTCGGGGCGGCGTCACTTGTGTGTTGATATTAAGCTAAAAGGGCCATTAGCTATAAAAATACTTAAGATGGAAATATGCGCAATGCCGCGAGGGCATTCGAGTGGCAGAAAGAGAATAACCCAGAAAGCAAAAGTCGCCCCTTCGACAAGAGGAGCAGAGTCAAGCTCCTCGGCAAACTGTCACTGAAGTTGTCAACAGCAGGGGCAGCAACAGAAGCAACGGCAACGGCAACAAGATTGGATTCAGACTGAGTCTTAAAGACAACAAAAAACAACAACCAAAACGTCAGAGGCAGGTGAGTACAGGTATAAGTGAAATGTGCATACATTTCCAGCCAAGAGCATTCCCACCTTTATCTGGAAACGGCATTAACATCTTGTCGTCAGGGTGTATGTAGGACGTGTTACGTATACGTAATATTCGTGGCATGCTCATTAATGGCTTTATGTTGCTAGATCTAGTTAGTACATACTCTCAGGTGATAGAATCAATAACAACAAACTTTTATGGAATCTGAAGCCATTAGTTATTACATTGGCATTTTTATTTAAAAGAACTTTTAGATATCTATCTATGTATATATCTTTAAATGCATCAAAAATAATAAAGGAAGAATTATTTATCAGTGACCAAATATCAGGTTTAAACTAATTTCTTTAAAGCTGTGCCTGGTCTCGAAAGTCCCAACACTTAGGCGTGACTTTTCAACAATGGAAATAATTTAAATATTAAATACATTTATGTAAATTTCGCCACAGTCCAAAATAGCTAAATTGCCTTCAATTGCGCACATTTAATGTCATTCCATTTAGAGTCCCCAATCCCCAAAATAGCTGCTAGTATTTCCTCTACAAAATAGCATCGTCTGCCTTGGCATCTCCCGCGGGCTTAGCGGCAGCACATTTTCAATTAAACTTTCCGCATAGCATTTAATAACTCCGCATAGTTTTAAAGCCGGGCTATTTTCGAAGTGGCGGTATCCGCATGTTTGCCTTTTCCCTGTCCAAATCGGTCTGCCTAGGACCAGGGAGCTTTTCCCAAATGCGGAATTTGGCAAATAGGCGACTTTTCTGAGGTGAGCATGCGCCTTGGGGATAGGGAGACAAATCCGAGAGATGCTGGCAACCGAGGGAGTTGCAAGGACTTCAAATTCTTAAAGGGCTTACACTATTAAAAAATATTCCTTTATGCAAGAAGTTGGGACGGTTGAGATTACATTAAATCTTATTATAAGAATGGCTCTACTCAAGTAAACCACTATCACTATTCAGTAAATCCCAATTCCCATCCACTTGATCCCCAATTTAACAAGGTAATCCTTTTGTCAATCTGTGTTGTTTAAATACCAGCCCGATAATCCCTAAAATGCACTCCCAACAGCTTGTTGGGGCAGCTTGAAACCAACACGCTGTGATGTCAGCAATTAACTGAGACTAATCAGTGTAAAACCAGGTTACCTGTGGCACAAATGATTCACTAATTGCCAGCGCTGGGGAGATGGGGAGTCCCAGCACTAGAAGGAGGTCTGGGTGGTCTGGTTATGTCCTGTTTGGTTCAGCTCGCTCATTAAAAGAGCAAACAAACTTAATACCTGACTAATGCAGTGTCTGGTCACCTGGAGGAGAATCCTGGCGAAGAGCAGTCACGGTGATAACATGGGAGTAAATGGGCAACAAATGCCACTATAATGATAACAACATGGAGTGGCACCATAGCTGCAGGTGCTGCTTCAATCCTAGACACTACGACGTGGTACGTACATATAAAAATAAATAAGTGCACTGAGAATAAATTTATCGGAATATTTGTTTCTATTTATTGCCTCCAAAGCCTACAAATAATATGATTTTTCGGGTATAGTCAAACGGGGAAAATCTGAAGTTTTCTTAAATCTTCATCCGTGCTTGATTTTTTTTGTGTATGGGGGCACAAACAGCAGTTGAACATGACTGGGTGCAACTTATAAAACCATTAAAAATGACAGAAAATGCATTTGAGAGCGCATTTTATGGGAGCAAAGCAGATTTTCGCACAAACACACACAGCCAGAGTATGAGGGAGCGTCGGAGCGAGGTGCAAGTGGGGCTATCCTTCTGGCATGTCCTGCACGGCATTGTCCTGGTGTTCCTCCTAACCCCTCCTGGGCTCAAGGTGCTCTCTGGCATGTGACTTTCTGCGTGCCTGTGTATGTTCGCGTGTGTGTTGCTGCCTTGTTATCCTGGGCATTAAATTGTTTGTACATGCAACAGACAACCCCGGACGACACAAAGGAAAAGGAGGCGGGCTATAAGTCAGCCTATTTGCTTGATAACAATAACAAAGGCTCCAACAAGCCATGTGAGCAGGAGCAGCAGGAGTTAAGGGATACGGAAACACGATTTATGAATCCGGCAAGAGATTAGAACTTGAAAGTAAGATTTATAAATATTTTATTGGGAACTTGTCAGCTTTTGAGTGTATAATTGAAAATGTATGCATGCAGTCGCAAATAATGCAATTAAAGCATTCCAACAGATACCTTAAATGACGATATCTCTCACTAATCCCTGTTACCACCCCATTAGCCACGTTTTCGGCTTATCCAGATCGTGCAACCTTTGGCACAGGAATTTGTATTGGCATGACAAATTATCCACACTCCTTTGATGAAGCCACTTCGTCGAGAACATTCCTCAGAAACGAGACTGTCGATGGGGCGGACGCACAGGACTTCCATGTCCTGAAGGGTGGCCAAGTGACTGCCACACCTCGCCCCTGTGAAAAGGTGTGTTCTTAGTTGAGTTTCGGTGGAGCGTGAAATATTTTATTGCCGATATAAATCTTGTTTATGCTCAAAAAGAATAAGAGGAAATCGCAGCTAGCGGCTAGGACGGCGGACTCCTTTTATATCCTGGTTTTCCTGCTGGCTCTCACCCCCTTTTCTCTGACTGACTGACTTGATGTTTTTATCGCAAAACCCAAAACCAAAACCAAAAAATTCGATTTAAGTTAATCGAATCTGAGGTCCCGCAGAGTGTGATTCAATTCTGGCTTGCTAGACACTTTTCCCCAATATGTCGCCATTGTCAGACAAGTAGGTCGGGGAAACCAGCGAAAGAGAAGGCGAATGACTAATAAAAAGAGAGGGCTAGTAGCAGCAGGAGCGATAACAATGCAAAATTGAAAAGTAAATGTGAAAATCGTGTTTTAAATGCTTTCAACGTCAGGCCAATGCGACGGCAAAACACTTTCGACACTTTGGCATTTATCAAGTTTGGCTCGGCCTGACAAAACAATTTGAAATTTGTCGGCCTGGCAGGGCAGGACCGAAGGAACTAATTGAAATGTTTGCCTAGGTCGTACTATAACACATGAGACCATGACGCCCCGAGTGTCCTTTAGAAAATAAGTTTGCCTGTCGTTGAGGAAATCGGAGTGTGCTCAGGCTTATTGTCAAATTGTATTTCAAGAGCGTTGAGGAAAAGGTAAAAGTTTAAGGGCATCCAAGAAATTATCTTCAAGTGGTTTCTCTTCAATTAAGAAATTGATTCTACCATCTGTTTTTTATCATTAAAGACCACTACCCCTTCAATTGTTTTCCTAATGAAATTACTTAGTGCTGTAAATTAGCTTGGTTGAAGACCAGGACTTTAGTGCACTCATTAGTAGTCGCCCGACCGCTGGCCAGATGGAAATTAGCTCCCCTCTCCTTGGCCCAATGTCCTTCGTCCTGCTTTTTGCTGCTCATGAGCGTGTTAAAACTGCGTTGAAATGCAAATGTCGCGGCCAGCAGCTTTTCCACTTTTCCTCCTTGTTGCAAATGGAAATGCTTATTAATTATGCAAGGTGTCTTTTTTTCTTGTTTTGTTCTGGGGAACGGCAGAAACAGCCTTCCTTTTCATCCTTCATTTGGCGAAACTAGCTGCACTTTTTGGCTAAAAGGCTAGTGAGTGGGGCCATGTTGATTCGGGGCCGTGTTGTTGTTCCCCTAATAGCTCCGAGCATTGACTTTTGTTTGTATTTGTGTTTGCGTTTGCGGCTTGTCACCAAACAGGACGAGAGACAGCCCGACAGCTTTTGGCAGCAGGGACTCGGAGGATGTCAGGATGTGGACGGGGCAGCTGACAAAGAGTTGTCAGATTTGCATGACAAAGCTGGATCTAGTCGCTGCTCTTGGCAGAAGGTTGTTATCCGAAAAGTATTTGAACATCTAAAATCAGAGTCTCGGCTAGAAAAGCAACCATTTAAAAGGCAGTTTCCAGAAGTTTGGTGCAAATTGTGCAACCTGTCCTCATTGACTTTCTGCATTTCAATTAATGCAAATTCTAGCAAAGTGTTCCAAAGGATACTTTTACTTCCGCAACAGCTGCATTGCGCCTAAACATGCACTGATAAAAATTAAATAAGTAATCAAGTTTAAATTCAAAGCTGTTGATTTTTATGAAATTGAAAACTCAATCCCTTATCCTTCAATTCCTAATTGCCCCTGTCCATGTCACCACCATTTTGATTACAGTTTCTTTCCGTGTTCTGTGTCGCCGACAATTAGCGTGATTTTCAACGGTTGATGGGGCAGCGAAAATCGCCTGGGGGGCAAATGCAAATCAAGCGGGCCCTGCCACACAGCCCCACATAAACAAATTCGCCAACTGCCGCAGTGGCAGACACTGCCTGTCCGCATTTCGTGTGCCGCAGAGTTGCAACAATCCCAACGAATTCAATTTGTCTCCAGGGACAGGGTGGGACGGGTGTATCTACTTTTCAGAAGCGGAACTGATGGGACTGCCTTTGACAAGTCACTCCGGCTCCGGCGGTGGCACGTAAAAAGCCCCCGGATACTGCACCGTTTCCTTGTCTTCTTTCCAAGTTGCCGCCTGACACGTGTGCAACATGCAGCTCCTGGCATACAACTTTGTTGCTGCTGCACAGTTACTTCCAGGGTATGAGAGATACTTACGTCTTTAGTCTTTAAATATCAGATTAATAGAAAACTAAAAAAAAATATATTAATTGGATTTTCTTTTACAAGCGAATTTAATAAGAATGAATTAATATTTCCATATCTTTCTGATTATTTTACATTTTTTTTTCAAGCTCCTCCAAATGGTATTCAAATATCTGTAGCTTTTATCTGAAAATGTTCCAAGCTGTCAGTGTCTTTTACAACGACTGCAAAAGAGCATATAAACTAGGTAAAAAAAAAAGGTAAAAATAAATGCCTTACAGGTAGTAGCAAAAAAGTTTTCATGGCTAAAACTTTTACGCGCACGATTTGACAAGTCAAGTTCGTTTTGTTGCAGGCCCAACTTGGTTGCCCCATGTTCCTGCGCTCTGATCCCCACATTCCCTCGTAGCTGCCGCACAATGCAGGTGGCTACAAAGGCACACACGATAATCCAAACTTAAGAGTTACCTCTTGCACCTCTACATCCTTTCAGACTCAATTGTATTCTCTCTAGCTTCAACCCCTTAGAATAGCATATGCTCATAGTTTCACGAGCGCAGTTTAAGTTATTGAATATTTAAGGGGAATTAGTTACCACAAATTAGTAATAATTACTTATAGCTGTGTAACGAAATCGAGAACGAAATTTATTTGACCTATATTTTTCAAAAGGGTTAGGATAATAATTGCACCCATCACTCCCATCCAATTATTCTAATTATTGCCTATTATACTACACATTTTTGAATCCTCATTATAAGCAACTACGCCTCTGGCTTACGTATCCCGATTCCAAATGGTACCCATTTCGTATCCTATCTCAATCTGCGTGCGTGTGTGTAATGAGTGTGAAAAGTTCATTAAAGTTTCACGTGCGAAATTATATGAAATTTTAAGTACACGACTTGGCCGCGTGTCTGCTCCCAACTGCTCTGGGCTTCCTGCCACAAACCGAAGGGCTAGGAGAGACTAGCCGGATAGCGGGCGGGCACGGGGGCAGACACACAGACACACAGACGCACAGGCACAGGGAAAGTGCAAATTATTTTCCCCAGACATTTTTGATGGTTTATACGCTTAATTGCTGCCGCCATTGCAGTCATTACTTCTTCCTCAACTGATTTATTATTTAATTGAAATGTAAGTGCTTCCTTTGTGTACATTTTTTGCTGTGGCTGGCGATGAGCAAGAAAGAAAATGCAAATTATAATTAAAAATTGTTTTTTCCTAAAATGGAAGAGTAACATTTATGCAAAAAAGCTTCCAGTTCAGTAGGCAAAATGACACCCTCTCGCACCAAAAAAATCGCACCCAAACCCGTTTAAATGTCAATCGCACAATTTTGATTGATTTTTCTACTCGAAAGCTTTCAATTACAGGCCTCTATCTCTCTCGGCCCTATCTCCGCCAAATGAACATGTATTCGCCAACCAAGTACAATAACAAATGTCATGCTGTGGCACCTCCAGTCATGGCCCAAAGTCCTCGATCCTGACCCCTGCCAACTTGTTGCATCCGAAATCAACTGTGATTCTCGCTTCACTGGAGAATCCACCAATAAAAAAATCTCTGGTGTAGGGAATCTGTCTCGTTCTCTCCCGAAAAACTGTCTGTGACACTTACAAATTGGATTTTCGACAGCACCAACAGGACCTGAAGGACACACAATTATCGGTTGCCGTGCTGGCATAAAATCGCTTAAAAAGATATCCCAAATAAATAATGTCGCATGTAAATAACAACAAATCAATTTTTAAATAGACAAGATGAACCCGGGTACCCAGGACCCAGGACCCTAGGACTGACAACAATGAACCCTCTTCATCGGTGGGCTTAAAGGGCATGTGAGTGTATCATCATACAGTGGTTGATTTTTGTTATTTTTTAAATAAAATATGATATATATTTAAATGGATATAAGATGTTTGTATCATGTAAAGGTGTTAAAAAAAAGGTGTTACTATCTTTTCTAAAAAGATAGTATATTTATGTTTCGAGTTTAGACTTACCTTTCTTGAACCACTGTGCAAGGGCCTGGGGCGAAAAGGTGTTCTCTCTGTCAGTTTCAGGCACTTTCACTTGCCCCGACGCCAATGGCTTTGATAGATTCAAGTTCGCAGTCGGACGCCAGGTAGGTCATTCATCACTCCTACCATCTCCCTAGCAGGACTGTAAAGGAGGCAGTCTTGGCTTGTTTTTGGCACACTTTTGTAGACCCAAGTCTGTTCATGCGGTACATTGACATGGCCATTTCTGTGGGGATCGGTGTGATGGTGTAGCGATTTAATTTTGATTAATTGCGGTAAATGTTATGTTAATTTGTTGGCACTTTTTTGGATGGCTGCCGATGCCGAAGCCGATGCCAGAGACTGCCATTCGCCTGCCAGCCGCCTGTCTGTCTGTCGACTGATTTTAGATAAGCGGGTAATGCGAGGCTATTAGTGGGCGGGTCGGTAAACTAATTTTCCCTCGAATCCTGTCACACACCGGAGGGACTGTGCGTGTGCACAAGGCTTTGTATGGGTTGACAAACACTAATTAATTGCAATACATGCATAATGAGTTGGGCTTTGAGGGGTCTTCTCTCTGTTGGTTAGTCTCTTGCTGTTGATTGGAGATGGCTAATTACTCAGGGACTGTCAGTCATGTTTCAACAAAGTGGGGTACACTTTCTCTGCAACAGAGTAGGAATTTAAAGAGATTCAAGTGCTTACAATCAATTGAAAGATAAAATGTAAAAAACAAAGTCAACTTTTTTACAAGAAACATTTCAAAATTATTTTATATTTACATAAAATAATAAAAAGTGAATATATTTAGATGGATGGCCTTGCCGTGATGGTTGCTGCGTTTTTTCAACTACTGGGCGGCGCCTTTTTCTTTGCCCAGACAACGGATCGCTGCTCGCCGGCTCCGACTCTGGGCAGCTGGCTCTTCCTGTTGGCCACGTTAAGATACCTCTGGGATGTCAGCATCTACCCGCAACGCTTCAACCACATGGGTCGCGGATGGCAGCTGATGATCGAGATCGTAGCCGCCATCTTTCTAGTCGAGCTGGCAACCATGTTCATCTGGTGCGGCATAGAGCGGTTCCTGTTTGGACTGACGAACGAGCTCCTAGGTGAGAGCCACTGCGGGTGCGAGCGCTCGCCTTACCTTTATTGGATTTCGGGTCTGATTACCTTCTCGGCTGGAGCGGCAGTCCTGTGGTATGTCCTGAAGGCCACCGATAGCACCTACTACATCCAGCTTTTCTACTGCCTCCTGCGTACTAATGTGAACAACTCGATTCGAATGATGCGTTGCTTCTTTAAATTAAGCCAGAAAAACAGGCGTCGAGTCGCCAATTGCGCTCCCCCCGAACGTCGATGTCCGTGGCCGCCTTCATGTCGCACTGCCAGGCCGCTTTCAAGGCGGGAATATAAACAGGAAAGTGAATCCAAATGTCATCGGTAGTTTTTTTATATTTGAACTTAAAATTTAAGGTTAGTAAAATTTGTATGCGAAGAGTGTGTTTTTAATAAAATTATCGCATTTCAAATCCAATATGCTTTAACTTGTGGCAAAAATATACATTCACTTTCATCATTGAGCTTCCATATTGCGCCGTCTGCACTATCACCCAGCTCTTCAATGCCATCGCAAAACTTGGCCACTTTCCAGCGAGATGGAAAAAGTCAATTATAATAATGATAGCAAAGCCGGGAAAAGACCACACAATTCCCACGTCGTATAGACCTATAAGCCTACTTTCATGCTTATCCAAACTCTTTGAGAAATGCATTCTGACTCGAATAAACACATACCTAAGGATCCAGGAAGGAATCCCGTCACATCAGTTTGGGTTTCGTGAAAAGCACGGAACAATTGAGCAGGTCAACCGGATAACAGCAGAAATTCGGAATGCATTCGAAAAACGCGAGTACTGTACCGCAATATTTCTAGATGTCTCTCAAGCATTTGATAGAGTCTGGCTAGAAGGTCTAATGTACAAGATCAAGACAATGCTCCCCTGTAATACCCACAAGCTTTTAGAGTCTTACCTCTACGACAGAAAATTTGCTGTGAGGTGCAACACTGATATATCTGACGAATTCACTGTTGGAGCTGGAGTTCCTCAAGGAAGCGTACTCGGACCAACATTATATGTTCTCTACACAGCAGACATCCCGACAAGCACACGACTAACAACATCTACGTTTGCTGATGATACAGCTATTCTTAGCCGCTCAAAATGCCCGATGCAAGCAACTGCGCAGCTAGCTCTTCATCTGGTGGATGTTGAAAAATGGCTATCAGACTGGCGAATTAAAGTAAACGAACAAAAATGCAAGCACGTTACGTTCACCTTGAATAGGCAAAACTGCCCGCCCCTTACGCTAAACAACACCCTAGTCCCGCAAGCAAACGAGGTAACATATCTAGGAGTACACCTCGATAGAAGACTCACATGGCGTCGGCACATAGAAGCTAAAAGAACCCACCTAAAGCTAAAAGCCAGCAGCCTTCATTGGCTTATCAACGCTCGGTCTCCCCTTTGCCTTGAATATAAAGTCCTGCTGTATAACTCAGTACTTAAACCTATATGGATGTACGGCTCCCAGTTATGGGGGAATGCCAGCAATAGCAATATTGACATAGTCCAGCGAGCTCAGTCGAAGATCTTGAGAACAATCACTGGGGCACCGTGGTACGTTCGCAACGAAAACATACATCGCGACTTAAACATTCTTCCAGTCAAAGATGTGATCGCAGAACAGAAGGAAAAGTACTTTAGCAAGCTATTGTCGCACCCTAACCACCTGGCGAGAGGTCTAACAAGGTTGAGTAACCAATCACGACTTCGTCGCAATGACCTACCCACCCAGCGACCGTCTTGAGGAACGTGCAACCAGAATGCAGTCTTAGTCTACTGTTAGTTAAATGTTAATGTTAAGATTTGAAAACTTATTGTTAGTCTCAAAATTAAGAGAAGATCCAATAAATAAAAAGCAAAGTTAAATAAAAAAAAAAAAACTTTCTTGCAAAAAAAACAAAGGAAACAAAAACTCCCCGAGAACTTGTCCGTATTATTCATTGGAGAACGCATTTCTCATGCGCCCCACCAGGCCATAACAAACACTCACAGGACTGGCAAATACTTACACACAAAGCCAAGCTGGAAATGAATAAAAATGGGCGTGTCAGAGGAGTTGCAGACAATCAGGAAACACATTTGGAGATTGCCATGCATTTCTAGACAGCAATCGCCACCATATGCTAACTTTGATTACTTCTTCTGGCTTTTATCGCATCCCCTTATCCAGTCTTTGCCATTTCCCTATTTTCCCGAAATAGAAGGCAGCTGGGGAAAAAATTGTATTTCATTTTCCTGGGCCTGCCATTTCGGAACCGGATATGCGACATTTTATCAAGTCAGGCATAAATCAACAGCTTACGCTGGATTTGAGCCTGAGAGATGGGTAAGTTTCATTCTGGCCGAGTCACACTTACTTTGTTGTTCCCGCATGTTTGAAACTGGCAAATAATTTATTTTGCATAAATTTGCCAGAACTTAACGTGGCAGATCTACGCCGCACACCTATGAGGATACCGAGGAAGCGCCCCCACAATCCCAATCTCCGGCCGGAGAGGAGCACGAAATATGTTCCGTGTGCGGGTCACACTGAATTATGCCATCTAATTTGTCTGCAGGCAGGTGGTGCTCATTAATCTTGCGCTCGCTTATGAGCGGTGTTGCTTCACGCCCACTCCTCTCCTCCAGCTATTTTCCCTGTTTTTTTTTTCAGCCGTACTGCTTTAGCACACTCCTGGGAGCCGGGACTGCAGATAAGCCCCGCCCTTGCAGCGAGCTCACGTATCCGGCTTGTGATTTCCTTTGCCCGCTTCAATGCCATATAATACCCTTTGCATAGGAGGTTGAGTTTTGTTAGTTCGTATTTTTTAATCACTTTTCAGAATTTTTTCAGTGAAACCTTTTAATCACTTCTTGATTTAAGTAAGCAGTAAATAATAATGTTCTTTTTTATTTAAATTTCATTAAGTTGTTTAGCTTTAAAACTATACAAAAATAAGTAAAATTTAAAAAAAAGTCTAACAACTATCATTGTAAAATATTTTTTGAATTCAAGTCTTTGGTATTTAAATATGAGACACCGGTGCGTATGAGTAATCAAAAACATAATAGTTAATATTATTATATATTTAAAATTATTTTTTTTACATCAAAATCAAAATAAAATGTATAATTTATTTTGAAGAAGAGTATCCCTCGTCCTTACCACCTTCTTGAGTTTTTAACACCTTGGCCCGCATAGTTGGCCACCTTAATGCTTAATGGATTTGCGCTTTGATGTGCCAACTGCGTGTACGTGTATCAAAATCGTATTGTGCCATTCGGCGTGGATGTGTGGGTGTTTCGGCCTGGTTGTAAGCGGTTAAGTGTCTATATTAGACGCCATCTCTTGCAGTTTCCCATTTGTGGGCGCACGTGGGTATTTTTTGGGCCGTGCTTTTTGGGCCATTTTACTGCAGAGGTGGCAGGCATAAATTTTCCTCTAAATGGCCTTATGAGGGCGGCCTCAAAGCTGATCCCCTGTTTATGGCCAAGCCAAATGAAAAGTGAGTGCGAGTCGGAGCCGCATTTTCCCATTCAGATTGGTTGCCTACCTCCGGTTTGCTCTTTAAATTAAAAATCCTGCTCGTGGCTTCTGTGTGGGCGGCCCCGAAATTGAATTTCCTCCTCGTCCCGGTTTGATTAGCATAAAATGTTCTACGTGTCTTGGTCGGCCCGGAAAAGTTGATGATAGTAGAAGTAAAAGTCATTGAAATTTGAATGCTTTTCCAAAGAGTTTTTATTTTTATTTCTGTTAAAATTGGAATTTTTCACACACCACAATGTTGTTCTTAATATGTTATTAGCCATTCGAGGACTTCATTTATGTTTTTTTATTTCATTCAACATTAAAAATTCGCTTTGTTTGTAAATGGTTTTTTTTTTGTTTGTTTTTGGTTTCTTTCTCACACATTACTTACAATAAACGTTATAGAAATGTATCTGTTTTCACATCATTTCGACATTTAGGTAATTGAATGGAGTTTACTTTGAAATTAGTTATATACACTCAGATTTTAGCTTGAAAATTGTTTTAATTCATTTGTTGTTCAGCCGGATTCCTGTTGCCTGCCGTGTGGTGGGTGATTTCTTTCAAAAGGTTTAATATTTTCTATAGAATCGGATTTTCCATGAAATTGTCCTTCAATGTCCGGACTTAACTATGTTATTTGCTAGGCAAAATTTTAATATTAGTTTCACTGGTGTTTTTCAAACTAACTTTTAATATTGAAACAATTTGTATTCCAATGGTCATTGGCCTGATTCAGCTTAATTTATACAAAAAAGGAAATTGTTTAACTCACTTAATGTGTTTCTTATGCAAATTTTACTTTTGAAATAACATTTTCGATTTATCTTCTTTGTTTCAAAGCTGTCCTAATTTTAAAAACTTTTGTTTTTGTTATTTTAGAAATTATTTGATTTTTATCTAAATTGAACAGTATTTAAAGCAACTTTTTCATATACAATAAAGAATCTATTTTAAAAATAGGAAAAAACAATAGAATCGGCAAGCCGAGTCAACGAATACCCTTACGTAATAGTCTATAGAAGTTGGTAAATATTGAACAATTTAATTAGAGATTACTTACGGAATTAAGACTAAATTTATAACGATACACACTCAGACCAACAGATTTGATTTTACTGACACAATAGAATTATTAACCATTTACCATCTGCTCTTGTTGGTTCGTATTTCCTATTCTAACAATGTTTCACATTCACTTATGCCTTTAATTAATAAATTTTAAACACTCATTTACATAAGAATTGGAATGAAACATTTCGTCTGTTGGTTAATCTCTTAGCACATCAAAAACTATAAGTATTGGACCAAAAATTACCATTGAACCTTATTTGAAGTCCTCTCTATATACTTTCTTTTTTTTGTTCTCTTTTTCTATTCTCATAATTAAATATTTACAGCTTCTTGCGTTTTCGACCATAAATAAATAAATTACCATTCATAGGAATAAATGTCGAAGAAAACATGGCATAGTAGCGACCACAAAAGACTGTTTACAAGGTGAACCACACGCACGCACACTCCATTATCTGTTACCGAGGAAGGATGCCCACCCAAGGACGCTTTAGTTTTTTGGCTGTCGCCGTCTTTTGTGTGCCTGCGTGTGTGTGCGACTTGTCGACATAGTTTTTGCTCGCTAGTTCATTGAAATGGTGGCAGTCAATGTGTCAGATAAACATGCCCGGTGACACTTTTCCTTGCCATGATTCAGAGTCTGATCCGGGAAATGGGGCACGAGAGTCGAGAAATGTATAGTTGGCCATGCAAGTTTTGGCCCCAAGACTTTGCACAATAAACACCTTGATGTGTCATCCACAGGATCGAAGGATTCATGGAGTGGGCGATAGGGCTATCGCTGCTTGGCCGCACACAAGTGGTCACATTTATATGGACGATATGTTTGCTTTGTATGCGGGCAGCTTCCGTAACTTCTGTCTCTTCTGTAGCTCTTTGTTTGCAAAATGGCCGGACTCCGACAGAGTTCCGGACGTGCCCGGCTGCATAAGAAAACACACAGACTGTGAGTCTGCGTCGGTGTGTGTGTACAGCACACTGTCAATGACAGTTGTCAACATGACAGTTATAAGGACACTGATACAAATGTTACGGATGTTTGTCTTGGCCGGACAAGAATTGTTATTTGTCGCAGGGAGCAGAGATTGATTAAAACACTTGATAAATGAGTCCTGCGAATGGATTTTCCACAAAAAAATATATAAAATTGCAGAAGTTAAGCTTAAAATTGGAAAGGCAGTGACTTAGTTTCTCAACACAATCAAGAGGTAGCTCTATATACTCACTCACAGAAAACGTTTCTAAGTTATTTAAATTTTACTTTAAGAAATAAAAATGAATAATTAGCTGAAACGTCAGATATTAGCAGACTCGTGATAGAACTTGAGAACAACATAAATATTTTCGATGTGAAGGAAGAATAGCTTTTGAAAAGTGTATTTGATAATTTACTAAACTGGCTAACATTTTAAGTTTAATTGGCTCAAAATCTAAGACCAGACGACGTGAAGTTTCTCAAATGTTTGTGCGACACTGACCTGGCTACGAAAGTGCTCAGTTTTTTCAGAATTAAGTTTTTGTAAACACCTAACACGAGACACTCACACAATACACAAACATTAACACTTTATCCTTAAACATTTATTCCTATCATTCCAGCTTCCAGTACTTAGTGGGTGGGTCCAATGTAGATCCCGCCCAGACTGTCGCCGCTATCGCCACCCACACAGCTGCCATCTCCGTCGTCGTCGTCCTCCCCGCCGTCCAGGATCCCACCTATCGCATCTGCACCTGTTCCCTGGCCGCAAGATCCGTTGTTGGTGGTGCCCCCTTCGTAAGTGTCGCTATCCTCCACCAGGCAGCAATCGCCGCAGTCGTCCGTCGAGGAGTTTACCTCGTCGCTGAGATCGTCCAGGAGTGTCACCTTCGGTCCGCGCAGCTCCTCCGGGCAGCCAGAGGCAGAGGCCACCGAGATCTTGATGTTGCAGTTCGTGGAGGCATGGCAGGCATGGGCGTGCGGGATGGGCTGCTGAATCGTGGCCACCTGACCGCCGGTGTGCGAGGCCCTGAAACTCAGGTTCGGAGTCCGCTGGCCCATGCTGGCCATTCCCGGAGGCATCTGGGTGTGCGTCATGCTTAAGGTGGGTGGGACACTTAGCACCGCCGCACCACCACCAACACCTGCCGTTTTGTGGGCGTGGCTCGTGTACATTAGCTGGTGCGTATCGGAGGCCAGATTGTGGGCGGTCAGCTGCAGTGGATGTTGATCCTTACGCTCTGCCAAGTGGAAGAGAAGAGGAGAGAAAAGGTGGCTACAGTAAGCACTCCAATTTGTAAAGTATCTGAAGAATGCGGATGCGAATGCGGAAGAGGACACGGAAGCGGAAGTGCATTCGAGGACATGTCAGCGATTGGTTTATCGCCCCGCATTGTGCAGGCATCTGTAAAGGATTCGAGTGAATGAACGAGCTGAGAGCTCTTCGCGTCCTTTCCCACTTCCGCCTGCCACCGGACTGGTCTGGTGTTTTGTGATGAGCTCACACATTTTTTCATCGCACAAATAAAACAAGTGGAGATGAGAAATACCCTTGATAAGCTTCAATTTAGTAATTACTTGTGCAATTTATTTTTAATAAATAGGATCGTACAAGGTAAGGACGTCCGATAGTCGAATAAAATGAATTCAATAATAATGGAGTATGTGTAGTAGCAGTTATTGTCCCGAAACTAGTTAGTTTCTTTCGAAATAAAGGATGATTTCCATCGAATTATTTATTTAAAAAGCAAAGCAGCTAATTTAATGTAGAAACTATTTATATTTTTTAATCTTTTTAGGGTGGACTGCCCACATTTTAAACATGTTGATAACCCATTTTATGAATTACAAACTCTAGCAGAAATTTCAATTGCCCCTCCACAGGGTGCTCGAAACTTTTGCAGTGACACCCGGCCAGAGTCCTGGGTCGACCCATTGTCCTGGCCATACAATGGCTCTCAAACTGTAGTGGGTATGGGGCTACAAGTGGGTTCAACTGCGTGGGCATCACCTTTTCCGGCAGCCCATCACCTCTCGCCCCCCACGCAATTATCTGTCCGTAAAACTTTCAACAAAAATGGGAGACGAAGGACGGCTCAGGAGGAGGCGTCTTCCCCCTGACTAACCCATCATCAACTCACCCAGGGGGGCCAGGAGTTTCGGCTGGAGCGGCAGCATAAAGTCGTGGCCCGTCGTCGCCGCCCGAGGCTGCAGGCTCTGCACCGCCGGCACGCTCAAGTAGTCCGCTGCAAAGTCAGAGGAGGTGGCCGGAAAGGCCGTGGAAATGCGTTAGTGCCGTCGCTGCAAACGGTGGCCAAGTCAAGCCAAGGCAAAAGTTTCCCCAGCGCAGAAAAAATAAAAATAAACAAAAGAAAAACAAACACGAGTGTAAGGAAAGAAAAGATATATAAAAAGTGAATGGCAAACCAAAAGGGTCGGGGGTTCACAAAACTTTAAAAAGGCACGCAACAAAAATTTCCTTTGCTACATAGCTTCTTGGTAAAAAGTTTGCGGCAAGACACCAAAAAAAGTGTAAAGTTGTGAAATCATTTTTAATATTTCTATAGACATAAATGGTTCTACGAAAAAGGAAGCCAAAAAAAACAGGACATGACAACTTTTAAATTACAATTGGAGATAAAAATCAATGTCGCAAAGTATTAGGGCGGAAATAAAAGAGCCTAAGGCGTAGACTTACCAAGAACTAAAAACTAATATAGCCTTAAGCTTATTTACTGTTAGACAACATACTTCATGTCAATACATACACTACATCAAAAGTCAAATACCTGGAACTTAACCAATTTAAAGTTGTGTGTTTTTCATTTTTATTGAACAAACAATCCATCAAAGTGCCATCTTTTCTAAGAAACTTTCACCTAAAATTGACAAGCTCTGGCAAGTTGGGTTGTTCTTTCCTTAGTAAACATCAAAAAGACGCGGAGAGTATTTAACTTTAACCGTTTGTGTCTGCACCATTGGGGCCAGTTTAAATATTAAAATTAATTAACGCGAACTCCCGCCAGGTGGGTGGAGGTATGCCATACCAATCGGTGGTGCCACAAAAAATGCAAAGAAATTGCACGGGCAGCACACCGAAGAAAGGGTTGGGGTTTCGCCAACCAGAGACCTGTGGGGCGGCGAGTTTTAAAAAACATCGGCACCCACGCCGACTTTAATTGAAATTCCTGGATGTCGGCCTGCCGTTGGCATGCACTTTTGCCCCACTACGGCCATAAATTGTTCTTGGCTGCGTTCTCCTCTCATGGCTGTGTGTTTGGCGTTTAATGACCACTAGAAGCTCCTAGAAGTAAGATTCCAGCGCTCTGCCAGAGCTCCTGCAGCAACCTGGCCTGCTAATGATTTAGTTGCTATTTTTGTGACCCGCCTTTGCAAGCAAAAGTGAGAAAAAGAAAGCCTTTCCCCCGGGCCCTACGTCTTGGCATAATTCAAAGCTGCTTTGTGTTTGGGAACACCCGTGCCAAATGTTGGCGTTCCTGCATTTCCGGCATACACAGAAATGACATTTGCCCCGGCTCAGAACGTGCCAAAGTATGCAACACTTTTAAACTCCCTTTCTTCTCTTTTTTTGCAGGGAATGGTGAAAGTTGTGTTTTTTAAGCGGCTTATTACCAGTTGGTTACGCCTGAATAAAGTTTAAGAAGTAACACTATAGAATACAATAATGGTACTTTCAGTGCTAAAATTGTTTAATAAATTGGCGTTTATAAACTTTTTTACCTGAAAATATTACGTATACGACCCTTTAACCCAAACGTTGGGAAGGTGATTAAAACTTGTAGTATTCTCTAAAACTAACTTATTATTTTTAATTTAAAGTAAAAATTTTAATGTAAATTAATTGCACAAAAAAATATGACTCTTAAGCCTAATAAAATTAGTTTACTTTTAAACATCTAAAATACATTGTTCTAAAACTAAACAAGAAACTTTTTTGAACTTCTCATATAATAACGTTAATGATTTTATTAAAAACTTCACAAACTTTGTGCATTAACATTTATGGGTATTTTTTCTTTTAACACTTCCTGTTAAAGTTCCCATCCCCCAAATCCTTTAGCGAAACAAGCGAGCAAGTTCAGCTAAGCAAGTTTCAACTTTCTACTGGATTTCCTTTCTGCACTTTTCACAATCTTACAAGTGGCTCAAGAAATTAATCGCCTTGTGAGCCGCAAACTGCTTTCCGTTTCCCACCTCCTTTTAAGTGGTCAAAAGGAAAAAAATGTATAAAAGTCGAGGTTCGAGCTTGCACACTTGAGCTTTTGTGCCTTTAATTAAAATGCACATCATGCAGAAAATTCTCCTGGCCAGGTTCCTCACATTATATAGTATTTTTTATAAGCCCGACAGGTTTTTCCTTTTCATATTTTTACACTTTTCATTTTTTGAGCGATTTTCCAGTGCTTTGGTGGACGGCAAATGGAAAAAGTTTTTCAATTTGTTTGGCGATAAACGAACTTTATTTCTATATATGTTGGAGTGCTTAGATTGTGCATATAAATGTTTTTATTTTTCTGTGCGAGTGTGAGGGAGTGTGTCCGGCCATTTTGAAATATGACATAAAAAGGATTTTCGGCTAGCATAATAAAATTGTAATTAAAGTTAAATGCCCAAAATAAAAAGGAGTTGCAAAAGCTTTTAATATGCAAATAAACATAAAAAGTTGTTTCTTTTTTTCGTTTTGTTTGTTGCAAGCGAGCTCTTTTATTGACTGACTGGCTCGGAGTGACAAAGTTATGGCGTTCGGGAAGAATTTATAGCATGCGATAAATTTTAACAAGCCAAGGGTGGAGTGACACGGGGGAAGTGTGGGTGTAATGGCTCACCCATAGGACTAATTGTAGCAACACATAAACCATCTTATACAGGCATTAAAGGGAAAATTATACAGAGAGAAAGGAGGCCTAAATTAACCTTTAAATACCAGTTTTATTAGACTATAATAAAATTAGTGCTTTATTGATTATAAAAATAATTTAATTGCATTTAAAATATAACTTAATATACTCGCACTACTTTTTTTTCAGTGCATTTTGAGACATTAAAAGGCATTTTTTCTTATTTCTGCAAATGGTTAACAAGCATTTCTACACGTGCAGCATGCCAAGACCAGGACGAAGACAGCGGAAAGAGATAGAAACTGACAGGAACTGAGAAAGAGAGAAGGATCTAAGAGAGAGAAAGAAATGGGAAGAGACACAAGGCAAGGAACAACACTTACAACTGATGAATGAGGGGCCGGCGGGCGCGGCTGCGGCGGCTACGGCGGCTGTAGCAGCGGCTGCCGAGGCAGCTGAGCCGGTGAGCGATGCCGGCGATGACGTCATCGCCCCCAAACCCGACCCGGACCCCGATATGGACCCGGCAGCGGCATGGGCATGGGCATGGGCGTGGCCATGAGCATGGCCGTGACTGTGGGCGGGCGGGTGATGCGGAATCGTGGGCGGAGGCTGGAGCATAGGCACTTGGTAGGTCATTGCCGACATGGCCGTCGGATCTGCACTCGGAATCGTCGGCATCGTCGCTGTCCTCGGTGGCGCAGAATGGTGCAGGCCAATGACATTGACGCCGTTCGCGTTCACGGTGCCTGCCGCGGATGCCACGGTTGCCACGGTTGCACATTGCAGATTGAACATCGGACGGATGCATTTACATTTACATACACATATACAACACACGCATACGTGGACATGTCGTTACACCAACACACACAAGGTTACAGAGTACAAAAATACAATATACCAACATTAAAATATAAAAACAATTTACACAATTTAGGAACAATAGGGGGTAATACCAAAGGGGGATATCGAAAGGGGCAATGAATAAAAATATTTTAAATTTTGAATAGAGCCACAAAAACATCAACACGAATAAAAGACTAAGCACTCTTAAATTCATTAAAAAAATAATACAAAATTAAGCTGATGATTTATTACAAAAAGCCAATATGTAAATAATTCCACCCATTGTTGTCTGAAATTAAGGCCAATACACTTCCTTCTAAATAAATAAAAAATTCAGCTTCAATAGCCATTTAAAAAGGGTTTCAATAAGGTAATGAAATTAAATTAAAAAAGCTTTTAATTTCTACTGAACGGCAGCAAAATGTATGGGTTATAATTGAAGATTCTGGCTATCGAAAGCATTAAGAACTTGTGGCTTAGTAACATCAGTAACCCATACGAACTTGGTCCAAACTCCTTGAACACGAATGTCTAACCATAAATTGTTGCCTTTCAAGTTGTATCTTCAGTTCTTAATATATAATCTGGATTATCCCTGACCAAGTCGGATATTAATGTACTCAGCAGGACTCTGTTAATTCAACTGACTAAGCAGAAAGGCCCCCTAAAGGCAGCACTGAAACGATTATAAATCCTTGTACGACACTAAATTTATAACCTTTCAATGAACTTGAAATTGCTCCGCAATTGCAGTGGCTATGAGCGAGCAAGTCTTGTCGTTGGCTGAGTGCATATATCTACTTAAATCCTTTCGGCCCTGGGGGCTGCAGCGTCATTATCATTCCGGGCACTCACTCGCATGCGGTTGAGGTCCCCGGCCCTGTGCTGCCTTCGGTGCTTTTGAATAATCAGTAAAATGGAAATTTACCACATGAAACTTCCCAAGGGGGGTCTCGAAGACAACCCCCCGGGGGCCATGGGGGCTAATGCTAAATGCTAAATAACAGCTGACTCGTTCAGTGAAGGGTGCATAAATAATAAAATAATTAAACAAGAAATTGAATGAAATTAGTTTGGCCCCAGGAGCGAGGGGAAGCTATGGCAGGAGCTCTCAGCATTTTAATTTCTGTGTGTGGGTGTGTGTCTGTTGCATGTGTGTATATATGCTTGTGTATATGTGTGGTATATGTTGTGTATGCTGTGTGTGTTTCATTTTGGTCTGTGGCGTTATCTGAGGCAGCTCTAAACATCTGCAGGCCAAAAAATAAAGCGACAAAACCAAAAATAAATTTTATGAAATACCAAAAAGAGAGATAGAAGAGCAGATGGAATTAATAGTCGATCTATCCGACCTTATTAATACCCTTTACTCCGAATTTTTTAATATTTACAATATTATTGATAGTGTCCTTTTTGGATTTTCGAAACTAAAGTGCCATAATCCTAGTAAAGAGCATTATCAACAAACATCTGCCGGACTCACCTATTTTGGCGCTACCAAATGCATCCTTGAACATAGGCGAAGCTGCCGCAGGGTGGCCCATTGCATGACCCCCAATGCCCCCACCACCTCCCGGTCCGGGACCTCCGCCTGCTCCGCCACCACCACCACCTGCGCCACCCACCAATCCCGGCACAGTGGGTGGCGTCTGTTTAATGGCATTCGTTCGCCCGCGGTGAGGGACAGTGGGCTCCCGTTTGCGGCGCGGCTGCTCCACGGGCAGGACTCGCCGACGCTTCTTTGGCAGCTTGGATCGGGCCTGGGAATTGGTAGCAAAACTCGGGTAAAAATGGACTAAAAACAGCATCGATGGCCCAACAAACCTGAGTATGTGAGTAGAACATGGAGAAGTTGCTGACGATAACTGGCACCGGCAGGGCAATGGTCAAGACACCGGCGAGGGCACAGAGGGCACCGACAAACATGCCCGGATAGGTCTTGGGCGCCACGTCGCCGTAGCCCACTGTGGTCATGGTCACAATGGCCCACCACAGACCCAGGGGAATGCTCTTGAATTGGTTGTCCGGGTTGTCCTGCAAAAGGGAACAGGATATTGCTTTTATTATTTTAATTACTTTCCTGCGGTTTCTAAATTATTCTGACACGTTTATTGACCGCAATTAAAACTATAAAGCTTTCGTTATTTAATTTATTATTTATTCAAGCTCACCTGTAGTTTCTCGGCATAGTAGGCCAGACTGGCAAAGAACACGATGCCCAGGACGAGGAAGAAGACCAGGAGGGTCAGCTCCTTGGCAGATGCCTTGAACGTGTGGATGAGGATTCTCAAGCCTGGCGAGTGCCGCGTCAGCTTGAATAGTCGCATTATCCGGACAATAGAGAAGGCCTCCAGGAGACCCGTGTACTCCCCCATGCGCTGCATTACGTCCGTATAGAAGCTCAACGTGGCCGTAAAGTCGATTATGTTTACCGGCGACTTTATGAACTGCCAAAGGTTGGGCGATACCTGATTCGATGATAGGTTAGTTGTTTGTTTTAGCCAAGCTGCTTTTCAAGCACTTACTATTAGCCTGATGATGACCTCGATGAAGAACCAGACATTGCACACCAGCTCCACGTAGAAAAAGGCTTCATGCGGCTGGCCGTAGGTTTCGATCCAGCCGTGTTTCCTCCTCCCATTGTGGCCCAGGAGCTGCTGCTCTATGAACTCGTTCAGACTGCTCCCGTTCACGTCCCGTCTCAGCCGCTGGCGCTGCCCCCCCTTGATGGTGGCAATGGGCGTGGCCTGGCCGGGGGCGGTGAAGTTGCTGCTACTATAGCTGGTGTAGTTAGTGACGCGAAAGGTGGGCCCGATGCTGCCGCTCGGCGGCGTTATGCTGTGCTGGTGGTACTGATGCGTCTGCGGAGGAGGTGGGGGCTCTCCCATCGGATCGTGTCCGTGGGGCAAGCCACCTGCTGCGCCCGAGCCGGGGCCATGGCTGCCGTCGGCTGGGGTGGGCAGGTCCACGCGGAAGCCGGGGTGGGTCTTCAGGCAGAATGATATCACAGAAACAAATATAAAGAAAACCGACATGCCAGCAACGATCTAAGAGACAAACAGCGGTTAAAGGACTTGAAAAGAAGTGGAATGGAAAGTAGAGTCACCTTGGCACCCGTGGAACTTGAGGGCTCATCGAACATGGCCCAAATCTTGGGTTTCAGACGCTGCCAACAGTTAAGCTCGCCATTGCTCAGTGCCTCTTCGAAGCCAAAAAGTCGAGCTATCTGCTCCTCCGTGGGCTTTTCATTTTCAATATCTAGCTTATCTAATATGGCTAAGGTGTTCTACAAATTAATGTATAGATAGTAACATATTTTAATAGAGGCAGGGAGCACTGTAAACTTACTTGCGTATCGCGATGTATGCTATAGGTCGACCAACAACATGGCTCTACCTGGTTTGAATCGAGGCCCCAGAATTCCAGTTCCTCCTCGAAAAGAGGACCACACACGTCAGTTGGATAATGCAGTTTTCCAGTTCTAAGGATTTCAGATTGAATAAAATTAAAATTTTGCTTCCTTAGTCACAAGTTATTTAAGCTCTTAAAATCTCATTAAGTCGCAGTAATTAAGCTCTAAGAATTCTGTTGCTAAACACCAACAACCCCCCGTTGGTCTGGAGCTGTCTAAAGAAATTCATGGACTTGGAAATGCATGCAGTGACCTTAAACATCAGGCCGTATAATATTATGGTCGAAACGGCACGTCTGGAATTGCGGCTGCAAATTGCGCAACCGAAAAGACACAAAGACTGGGTGTGGAGCTATGAGAACGGTTCGTTTCACTTGCGTATGCATGGCAGGTAAGTGGGTGGATGCTCATGCACCTGGAGAAGAAACAGATATGGTCAGCACCCACCTTACACCGCACCAGCACCCGGACCTCTTAACCCCTCTTGCAAGCCCGGGGAATATTCATAATGCTGCTCGTCCCGTCCATTGTTCCGTTCTCTTGGCCATGTGCAACAATTTTTGATGCCCTCGTTGTTGCTGTGTTAGTGTGTGTGTGTGCAAATTGCAGTAAATGGCTGCAAGGGAGTTCCGGAAAATAGTGGGATTTTTGGCCAGAGAAGGCAGCTGTGGCTTGAGTGGGACGGTCGTCCTTGTCCGCAGTTGTTGGCCAACTTGTAATGCCATATCAGCTGCCGGACAGCTGCCGAGTGTGGGACGAGTCCTTGGCTGGTTTTATTTTTGGATGATATCTTCACTCCGCCCCATTGCTGCCACCACCATCCTCTGAATATACACATATATTTTTTGTGTGAGCGCCACGTGTTCACATCCTGAATGTCCTTTTCTTTACTTTTTTTTGTCGGAGCCCAACATATTTGGCGGAGTTTTTTTTTGCTTCCGCCTGCTAGCCGCGCTTTTGTGCTTGTTAAAATCATTTCGTAACCAGATTGGGGGGCAAAAAATATTAAAAAATAAAAGTAAGTACCCGTAACCCGTCTCCCCCCATTCCTGCGAACTTGCAAATTACGGCTTTCATTCAACAACCCGGATCCAGTTCAATTCCGTGTCTATAGCACCCGCACCAGACTTTGACATTTTGACATGACCGGCTGAAAAAAGTACGGTCATTTTGATGGAAAGAGTTTTTCCACCTTATCAGATAAAAAAAAATTAAACATTTTTACATTTCAAAAGAGCATTAACCGAAAATTGCTGGAAAGAAAACGCCTTATTTTAATCCCATTTTAGCTTGTAATATTAATTATTTTCTTACACAAATTTTGGTTTTAATATTTCTTTCTGTGTTTAATCTTTTTGAAATGCACTGCAGTCGTTGTCATGGCTTTTGCAAATAATCCTTGCGGCACATTTGTATGTATTGTTAATTGGTTTCCTCCATAAATCCCGCCATTCCATTCACCTCTGCACAATGCCTCTCCACCCCGTTAAAATAAATTCTGATGTCCCCGCAATATTTTTGGTACGCTTTCCCGTTTTTCTCCATCATCGGATTCCATTCATCAAGTGTGCATAACTAATATTACGCATACGCAGCGTGCAACCGACGCAATCAATATTTATAGCTGACCTCAAACATGAAGGAGTCTTTTCCCGCTTAAATGTGCATAAGTAACAATATCGATTAACCTTCACACATTCGGTCTGTTGGTTTTGCATTTTAAATCGGGAAGAATTAAAGGGATTTACGAAAGAACTTCCATTGGTTTTTCGGTCAATGAATAATAATTACGATTACTTTGCTCGAACTTAAGAGCGACAATAAAAGGTTGAAAGTTTAGAACCTGATTTGCATTTCCAATTTCCTATTGTTGTTATGCTGCCCTTTTCCTGCACTCTCTATCTGAATAAAATCTTTTCACATAAATTGTCTGAAGCTTTTGGTGCGTGCATAATTTGATTATAGCAGACCCCTAGTGTCGGAGTATCCTGGTCGCCCTGACAGAACCCTGGGGGACTCAGTTTCATTTCCAATCAACGCGGGTTGCTGCATTATTTTTTTACTTCCTGCTGATGCTGCCGCCCTTCTTTGACACCATTTGGCTGAGTGGTGGTGGTGCCTGGTTAATTGAGTTGGAAACTGTTTGGCCAAAAGCCCCCGGCCATGGGAGCTGCGGCCAGGCGGAGCAGGGTCCAGCCCAATCAATGAAGACGCGAGCTGTGTGAGATGCTGACAGCGTTGTTTCATCCGACAACAGCTTCATCTGCAGGTGCAGCTTCAGGTGCAGAAGCCGGCGGCAATGGGTGATGAGCAAAACAAACTTTCATTAATTTTAAACAACTTAAGTCATAGCAACGGGGGCAGCACCTCCGCTTACTCGGCTTTCTCAGCTCACGGCAAAGATAAATGAGCCCGCTAATGACCCCGAAAAATGTTAAATAAACTTTCGCAGCTCAAAAACTTTAGATTAATGGCCATGCCAAGTTGGTCCCTGCAGGTTGCAGAGCAATTAAATTATTAGTTTGTTTATTCATCAGGCCATCTATAAGGGAAGCTGACTGTTGATATGTTTGCTAAGCACCATTAATCAGGGCAATCATAGCAGGCAGGAAAGTAAATTGAAATTCCAAAGGTGGCTGAAAATTAAATAAGCAAACTGGAAGAACTGAGGGCAGCATTTTCCCTAGAAAATGTCTCTACTCTGAACGTTTTTGCCGGAACTAAATGATGTAATTACCATGCTTAAAGGCTCCAACCCTCATTCACAGTCGTTGCACGTCTAAACAGCTCTTAGCAGCTTAATTAGCCCGGCTCGGTGTACTGAGGCACTTACCTGTAATAGTTGAGGATTTGGGTGAAGACCCCGGGATGGCGATCGAAGAAGTATTCATTGAGTACCGGATCATAGTTGGCCAGAGCTTCGGTCAGTCGGGAGAGACGTGTTGCGGGGATTTTCTTGAGTGTGGCCTTGTAGGTTTCATATCTGCAATGGGAAAATCGAGGCGGGATGAGCATAAATTTGCTAAAATTTACATGTAAATTACTTTTGGCTTGCATTGCGCATACGCCATGTGTGCCGGATAATAACTTAACAAATTACTTAAGCCATAACTTTCTACCCCTTTGCTTGACCACTCCGCCATTATATCGAGCCACGAAACCCGACCCAAGTCTGTGTGCCCTCGGCAAAAAATGAGCGATAAAAAAAGGTGGATCGCTTTGAAGGGGGGAGGGTAAAAGTTAAAAAAAGGCGAGAGGAGGGTCAAGCAAGTGTAAGCAAAAACCCAGCCATAAGCCATTTGCATACATTTCACTTTATTTTTTCCCATGGCTCTGCCATGGCGCTCTATTCCCCTTTTTTTCCCCCTCTGTCCTGTTTTTCTCTTGTGTGCCGAAAGCATAAAGTATGAGGGTTTTTGGTTATGATTCTGGCCAAAGTCCAAAATGGGTCACGTAGACTTCGGTCTAGGGTTTCCTTTGTTTGATGTGGCCTTTGACAGAGATCATTATAACGAAATTGATGGATTCTCTATTCATCCAGTTTGACGTTTGTTGATATTTGTTGGTCAAACAAAAGTCAATTTACAAGTTTGCGTTGGAAAGCATTTATCAAAGCCCTGATTTAAGATATATTTTACAAACTTCTCAGTCTGATGATTCCTTACCAAAGGTAACCATTTGAGAGCTAATAGGGAAATTATTTGCGTGTTAATCAGATTTCCACATTAACTTCACGTACGTTGGCCACGAATGCGAATATCATTGCGCCGCCCACAAACCAAACTTAATTTACGTAATCATCCATAAAATTATACGAGGCCAAGGGCCCCAACGACTCCCACGGCATAATTAAATTCAATTGCGAGTAATTTCCAACAAATTGTTGTAAATTTCATTTTCACATTTATGGTGTAACCCGCACACACGGTCGCAGCAATCAGTGACATTTAAGTGCGTGTCCTGCGGAGCCGGGCTATCCTTCGCCGAACACAGCGCCTGAGTGCTGAGCTGTCCGTATGCAATTTATTTTTTACGCCAAACTGTTTGCTCTCGGTTATTAAATATTTCATACATCTGAGGACAGCAGCCGTAGCCGCAGTAAAAACAACAGGCGAATCATCAATAACGGGGACCACCGCATAACAATTGCCATTAAAGTTTATTCGGGCGGTTCGACGATGGTAATTGGCCTTGGCAGCTTTGGAGTGGCGCGGGATGAGCTGAAACAAATGTTTACTCAGCTCCCATTCGAATTGGATGCAATTTTTGGGGCATTGTATTAAATTAGTTTCGGGTTCGTGATTGGTTTCTGTTGTTTTTGTGATTGTGGCCAACGATGCGTATGCGTGATTCACTTGACAGCTGGGCTGAGCTTTCAATTTACGAGTGAAATGAATTTCCATTTCCACGGATTTTGACAAATTGGCCTAAATCGTATTTAATGAATTATGTACAAATAAATTTCGGCCTCTTTTCGACCATCAATTTTGTGCTTGTATGGCTGACAGCCGAAAAGTATGCCAAAATAATTTATATTGTCCGAATGGTGAGAGAAAATGTGAGAAATGTTGACAAGTCAGCTGCGTACATTGATGGAGTGGAAAAGCGGAGAACCGACTAAAGAAAATAATGATAAAATTACAGGACATTTTTATGATAAATAATATTTTTTTTATTTTCATGCCCTCGTCATGAGGAATGAGGTTTCAGTGTTTTAAGTTCAGAGCTTACAGTGTTAATTCACAATTTCCATCGAAATGGTGGGTTAAAACTAACGTTAAGGGCGCGTTTTGGCCATAGCGGTCCAGAAACACCAGAAAAGCGGTTCTCGGCCAAGTATAAGCACGCTGATAGCTATAGTCTGATAATTTTCCATTTGATTTCTTTCGATCATGAAATTCGACAAACGTTGTCGTTCAAATACAGTTTAAACTTGCAAGTCATCAAGAAAAATAGCACAATAAACATAAAAACTAATTCTGGAACGTTTTCTCTATAAACAGGAATCGTATGATAATTTATGCCCCTATGGCTTCGCCATGCATAATATTCCGCTCATATCGGAGCGTGGCAATTTGATAAACAATATTATAATAATACCCGTTTCGCATACTGAATAAAAACCGCACGCAAATGCAAATTGTGTAATGTATTTTCAGTTATATATTTTTTTTCTTTTGTTATTGTTTACTTATCTATTGAAATTTAAAGAGCTTTTGGCGAGCTCTCTCTCTCATTTGATGATTACTTAAGAGATGGTAAGTTAGCTACATAAATCTCAAGAGTTCTGTTAAGCCAATTTAGCTTTTTTTTGGCCAGAAAATAAATTAAACAAAAACTAAATTAAATATTTTTTCATATTATATTTATGACCATCATAAAAAGTTTTCG
>JAJJHT010019546.1:196884-325429 GCA_021223865.1 Drosophila pandora | reverse complement strand
TTTTAATTTTAATACTTAAATTTGTATAGTTTTAGTTTTTATTTTATAGCCAAAAATTAAAAATGTTGTAAAATATATTAAAATATCACAATCGATATTTTTTATGAAAAAATATACATAAATATCATCAAATATCAAATATGTGATTTTTTAATATTTTCTGTGTTGACTTTATGGAAGCCCCTTATAGATAAAGTTGTACCGAGAACGTTGATACGATATTTTAAAAAGAATTGACATCCCTACAAATATTTTTAGCATCACTAGCTTGCTGGGAATTGTCTAAGGTAGCGGGGCGTTAACGTTCAGTTGCCCGTGGACTGCCGAGCAACACGCAGTTCTAGTGTAGTTTCATCTAGACTCGCCTTTTCATTTCCCCTTTAGGAAAACTAAATTTCAGAATGCTGCGTATTTTGAAGACCGGTGCCCTGCTGCGGGGGCAGAGCAAGAACTTTGTCGCAGCTGTGGCGCACTACTCCTCCATCCCCGAGCCAGAGACCAAGCCCGAAATTCTCTACACTGGGGTAAGTCTTTCACACAGAATAGAAATAATTGCAAGTTATCGCGTTTATCAGCCTGAAAAGAGGAAGAAATCAACAGAAAGTTAGCACACACTAAACATGTTTTTGAGTTGACCTTGAGGCTGGCAACTGCAGCTGTTATCGCTCAGAGTCCCCCTCCTATGAGGCCGTGTTCCCCACCATGTACCCTACATATGCGAAATCAAGTTTTCAGATTTCGCAGTATAGGATTTCCTATTAGGGCTTAACAAAGAAATTGGCAAATGAACAAAATCAGACCTCACAGAATTCAGATCACGTACAGCCAATGTTTATCGTCCTTACATTTTCAAAAAATACACAGAGAAACTCTAGCAACTAAGTTTTTTGTAAAAATATAAAAGCTTCAGGCAATGAAAACTAAAATATAAAATTTTTAATCCATTAGGAACTATTTTAATTTATTTTCTTAAGGTGTAGGGTATTATCCAAGTTAAGAAAACCGAAAGACCGGCAAATAAAAAATAGATAAAGCTAAATTGAAAACAAAAACAAGTATGGAAAGCATGGGTAGGTAGCCGGCTGTTTTTTTGTGGTTTCTGTTGATTTCTGTTGTTTGTCGTTTCTTTGTCACAGCCCCAGATCCAACAAAAACGATTTTGTTTAATGCGAATTCTCTTTTGCTCTCTCATATCTTTGCGGTTCTCTTGCCGCCGCTAGGGAAATTTCCATAAATTTAAAAAAAAGTTGCAAGCTTAATTATTTCCCATTAGTGGCGCAGTTAGAAATAGAACACATAAGACAAAAAAATACTTAATTTAGGTATTTATGTTTTACAAAATTGGCTTTAAATGTATAATAGTTTTGAATAGTTAAAGATTTTAATGAAAAATAGGAGTTTTTCCTATACTTGAGTCAAATTTTTCTAATAAAATATATTTATGTATATATTTTTTTTTTTGTGTAGAATTAATTAAGAGGAGGGTGTTCATGTGTTAACGCTGGCTAAAATGTGTTTTTTGTTTGGAATTGAACGAGGGATTTTCGAAAATTATAACATGTGGCAGGCGCAATGGAGCTCCGTGAGGGTAAAAATATATAACCTCGAAAGGATATAAAGCTAATATTTTAAGCTGGGATGTTTTGTATTTGGCCATTTCCAAAATCACGTACGGTACTTTCAAACGGTAAAAATGGAAAAAAATGTCACAAAAAATAATATTTTCTGAAGTTTCTTTATGCATAAAAAATAAAAATAATAAAAGTCAGTTAGAAAATTGAGAAAGTCAGCAAAATGTGGCAAGTAATTTTATAGAAAACACTGTCACAATAAAATGTAATTTCCGAGTTACATTGATGAGACAATTTTCAATTAAAACTATTAAAATATTTATTTTATAAGAGTTTTCTGATTTTGATCATTAAAGAATTGGAGAATTTTTTCGCAGTTTTTGGACGTCTCTCGGCTTATAAGACTTCTAGTAAAAATATTTCGTATAAAGACTGATAAAATATCGAATGTTTTCCATGCGAAATAATTAAATATATAACTGGCATTAAAGTGACTTAAAGTAGCTAAAAAGACTTTTTTTCATTTACATTGCATTGGAAAATATTTCCAGGAAATGATTTTATTATGTAAGTAAAATTGTTTCATATTCAGCATTCTATTTTTTGTTCCTGGTTACCCATTTTCTTTAGAAATGTATTGTACAAACATATTCCTACAAACTCTAAACCGATTGATAATCACAATTCTTAAGTCTATAATCACTATCGAACACGCCTCCTCAATTTTTGTAGCCCGAGGGCCTAGGGCCTAGGTAAATTCCACTCCTTATCACCAGGTCGCCTATTTATTTTTGGGGGTCTTTATTATAAAGATAACATGACACACTTAATGTATAAAATGCAGATAAGTGACCAAACTAGTTCGATCGTCTAGCCACGAGCCAGACAACAAATGAAGTCTTACACGCGCCTCTTTTTTCGCCAACCTTCTGCTATATTTATGTTTGAGCGTCTGGTGGAAAGTTTTCTACATACATATATTCGCAAAATGATTGTGAAATTCAGAAGCAGGAAAAAAACAAAACACATAAAATAATTTTATAAACAGAAGCCGACACACAGATGACGTGAGCCGTGATGGGACCCCACTTCATTTCATTTCTAATCAGTTAGCCGGTAAACGTTTCTGATTACACCGAGGAGGGCTCGAAAGGTTGGGGGACTGACATGCTAACTGAACTGAACGATCGGCCGATTTCGATTATCTAATAGGCACGCACATGCACATGTGGCTAATAACAACAAAGGCTTATCAAGCCGAGGAGTGCCCGGCTCGGCCATAAAGCTTTGTAGATGAAATGAAAGGCAATATACCCGATTGTGGAGATGACATGGCTTGAACAAGTTGGTTTATCTTTTCAGGTGTTCATTAACAACGAGTGGCACAAGAGTAAATCAGGCAAAACCTTTGAGACCATTAACCCTACCACAGAGGAAAGCATTGCAGAAATCCAGTGCGGTGAAAAGGAGGATATTGAGCTTGCCGTTAAGGCTGCCCGTGATGCGTTCAAGTGAGTATTGAAATCGGATATTATTACATGTTTTTATATATATATATTGCTATTACCATAATTAGGCTGGGCTCTCCCTGGCGCCGTATGGACGCCTCGGACCGTGGTCGCCTAATCACCCGTCTAGCTGATCTCTTGGAGCGCGATCGGGTTTACTTGGCTGTGAGTATTACTGTTTGTTAAATCCATCTTTCTCACAGATTTCATTATAAAATCAACAAATATTTGAGCTTCACTTTTTTTTAAGAGACCTTGTGGGTCAATTCAATTATTACCAATTAAAGCCATAATAAAATATTCTTAAACTTTCCAGAGCTTGGAGACCCTTGACAATGGCAAGCCATACTTTATGTCCTACAACGCCGATGTTCCGCTTTCGTACAAAAACCTGCGCTACTTTGGCGGCTGGGCGGACAAGATCCACGGCCAGACGATTCCCGCCGACGGCGACTTCTTCACTTACACGCGCCACGAGCCCGTAGGTGTTTGCGGTCAGATCATACCCTGGAACTTTCCCATCCTAATGATGGCCTGGAAACTGGGCCCCGCTCTGGCCACGGGCAACACCATTGTCCTCAAGCCAGCGGAGCAGACCAGCTTGACTGCTCTGTACTTCGCCCAGCTGGTCAAGGAAGCTGGGTTCCCGGAGGGTGTGGTCAATGTAGTGCCTGGATTTGGAAAAACAGGTGCTGTCCTGGCCAATCACTGCGACGTGGACAAGGTGGCTTTCACCGGATCCACCGATGTGGGAAAGCTCATCCAGCTGGCCTCGGGCAACACCAACTTGAAGCGTGTAACCCTGGAGTTGGGAGGCAAGTCGCCCAACATTATCCTGGCTGACTCCGACCTGGACTACGCCGTGGAGACAGCTCACTTTGGACTCTTCTTCAACATGGGCCAGTGCTGCTGCGCTGGATCTCGCACCTACGTGGAGGACAAGATCTACGACGAGTTCGTGGAGCGCAGTGCTGAGCGGGCCAAGAAGCGCACCGTGGGCAACCCCTTCGACCTGAAAACTGAGCAGGGTCCTCAGGTCAATGAAGAACAGATGGATAAGATCCTGTGCATGATCAACAAGGGCAAGGATGAAGGTGCTAAACTGGTGGCCGGCGGAAACCGCCCCGAGGGCCTGCCCGGCTACTTCGTCGAGCCAACCGTTTTTGCCGATGTCGAGGACGACATGACCATTGCCCGCGAGGAGATCTTCGGTCCTGTGCAGCAAATCATCCGCTTCAGCAAACTTGACGAGGTCATCGAGCGCGCCAACAACTCTGACTACGGACTGGCCGCTGGCGTGTTTACCAAGGATCTGGACAAGGCCAACTACCTTGTGAACGGCTTGCGTGCCGGTACTGTGTGGGTTAACACCTACAACGTACTCGGGGCCCAGGCTCCCTTCGGGGGCTACAAGATGTCCGGCCACGGACGTGAGAACGGCGAGTATGCGCTCTCCAACTACACGGAGGTCAAGAGCGTCGTCGTCAAGGTGCCCCAGAAGAACTCATAAGCAGGAGCAGACATTATGCCCTCCGAGAGGGAACTGAAAGTTTTCTGCCTATTTAGGTGATCTAAATTTCGCAGTGAACCCCAAAATCAATAGTCTACGATCTATTTTCGTCTCTATGAAGACTTGCATAGAGGCGATCTTTGGATACCTTTAAGGTGAATTTTTTATTCTTTCCATTGTTTAAATAAGTTGTATTGTATATCTTTAATTTGAAATAAAGGCTTTGAAGCATCTATAGTTTTAAAATAAAACATTTTTAGAGTATAACCATGCAAGCGGAAAAGTACTGCCAATTTGGAAATGGTTTCATCCATCACATCTATAATGTTATCGCCGTGCCATAGGAGGACTTATTTATGTGCGATCCCATTGTTTGCCAATAGATTCTTGGCTTTGTTTATGGCGCACTCTGAACTGAATGTCATTATTTTGCTTATCCTACAACACCGAGCCAGAACAAACACTCAGATACTCAGGCACTGGCGCACAGCTTACACTGAACGAAACATTGATTGGTTTTCCCGCAGAGCTAAAAGCAAACGGAAAAGTGAGCAGCAGCAGCAACAACAAGGAGCTCTCTGTGAGCTGCGACGTGCTCGTCCATCTAGGAAAAATAAGCTTAAATTTATTTGCATTTATTGGTATTTTCCAACGTTTTGTTTTAGTCAGAGTGAGTGTGTGTATTCCTGTAACCATATCTGCATCTGTATTTGCATAGCTTGGGGATTTGGACAAACACACACAGCCACACCACCAAGGCACACACAGGAGGACACAGCAGGTCGTCGTCGGTCGTCGGTCGTCTTTCATCCGACATCATCGCAAACAAGGAGGGGACTGAAAGTTGTCCATTAGATTGGACAGCAGCTGAGCGTGTCAAGTGCTTTGCGGTTAGAGCAAAAGTTTTTCTCTTATTTTCCACTTTGTTGTTTTTGAAATTGAATAAGCGCATTTGTATGCAATTTATTTAAAATTTGTATTTCAATTTTTACAATTCCCAGCAAATTGTTTTTTGCACTATCGTCAATGACCAAAGTGCAGCTGGCTATTTGCTTTATTTATTAGATGGCCTAGACACAAAGCTGGCAAAGTCCTCACATAGTTGGAATTTTATTAAATTTTTCCTAAAATTCTGGATGGTAGAACCACATAGCACACTTCACTTATTTGATTCATGTGCTTTAAATTGTATTGCTTTATTTAATTCATAACCCTTACACCAAATAAACAATACCTTTGTGTGCCATTTCGCACTTAATTCGATTTGAGTCGGAACAGTCCACACGGCGTATACACAATTATGGTGTGCCAGCAGCTGAAATATTCTTATTTCTGACTGCTTTTTTGGCAATGCAGTTGTTTTAAATTGATTTTCGCTTGATGGAGACCATTTTATACATATTCGAGTGTGGAAAAAGTACGAAAATGGCAAATGGGCAAAAAGCAAGTGAGTGCGAGAGCTGCGAAAACTGTTAAAATTGCAAATGATCCATGGGCAATTTTAATACCCCAAATGGCAGGTGGCCAACTGAGAGAGCCGGCATAGAAGTCAGTTAAGAGAAGGACGAAACGAAGGGGCTCTGGCAGGAGCCGGATGATTGCCAAAAGCGCAGCCGTGCGCATTGAGGCGCGTGCACAGGTGCGCTCGAGCGTTGTTGTTTTTAGTTCAGGCATGAGTGCGGGGCATAATTGAAAATCATTTTTCACCGGACCTAATGGCATCCAGAAAATTTTATAAACTACCGCAATACTTTAATTATCCTGCCGCACAAACTATAACTCAGCATTTTCACTCCATTGCCGGGAGTGAGAAAGCCACCATGTTGGCCAATTTCCCGACACATTTTCCAGTTTTTTCTTCGCTGCCCACTAAGTGCCAGGCAATTCGACTTTATCGCAGTGTCTACACTCGATTACATTGTTATGGCAGCGTCCGAAGGCTGCGAGCCAACGAGTAGGGCCGTGAAGGGGCCTGGGATAGGCCGAAGAACCAGTGGAAAAGTAACGAAACCCGCCGGGGCCTCGGACCGATGCCAGCACTTTGATCATTAGCCGGAAAATGGCCATGGACACGGCGCAGATAAGCCAGTAGGACAAACAAAAAAACGGAGCAAGTCAACAGAGAACAAGAAAACACATCGGAAAAGCAACAGCAACAGAAATGACAGGGTAAACAAACAAAAGGATTTGTGTCCCGGATTAGCAGTGTAACCCGAATCAAGACATTTCCGCAGCCAACAAAGATAAAGAAGCTTAAAATTCCGTCAGCCTCAAAGTATGCAATCAAAATTTCTTAAGAGCTCAAAAAACCGCCCCAGAAACGCATCGAAAACGCACCGCAAACGCTTGCCAAGCCCTCGCTCAAACATAAGTGAAAAATCAAATTTCGGTTACTCACACACTAAGGAATATGCAGCACACTTAACCCAATAAACCGCCTACGAAAGGATCAGTGAGACGTGTCAGCATTAAGCCAGGATTTTTCCTTTTTTCCGCCTTTGGCCTATTGCCGCCCTTAACCAGGCTAAATGCTTTTACAGGCACATCACCATTTTATGGCTATAATGCGATTTTTGCACAGTGGCTTCAAATCCTTAGTTTAAGATCCTTTAGGATTGGAAAAATGAGTGTGTTGTGTCATATATTTTTGAGCTTTTTTCATTGCAACTAACCTGAATTAAAGGAGTTCATTACTGCCAATATCCATATCGATTTAGGCTTTTATTTTAAGCTCTCTAATTGATCTAGACCACTGACAAAATCAACCAAGTAATTAAATATTCAGCATAATCCTTAATTGGGGCCGACATCCGTTGAAGTTTTCCACCACAAAGTCTATCGATTTTCACGCCATCGCCGCTAATCGCATGAAAATGGGCCAAAATGCTGTTGCAGTCAATAAGGTAGAAATGGTGGCCGTGTGATGCCAAAGCCTGCAACAACAGTGGCAGTACCAAAAAGCAACTACAACTACAACTACTACTGCCGCAAATGCGAAAACGATGACGGCTTTGATGCCACTTCAAATGGAAACGTTCCGATGCATCATCCACGCGACCGTCTGTTTGCAAGAACCACTGCCTGTGAGCATTGCGGGCCTTTTGTTGTTGGCCAAGAGCAACGGCATTTCCGCGCCCGGCTCCTGGCCATGCTCACAGTTACACATGTCACAAAAAAAATATGGCAACATAGTAGGCAGGTTTTATACTCTTTTTTTTTAATTGTCTAAAAATGCATACTGCAACCACTGTTAAAGAAACTTTTTTTTTATTTATTGTCTATTATATGTGTACATTGAATCCTTCGGCGCCTAATAGTCTAGAAAGTGTAAATCTTAACTCGGATAATCCCCATTGCATTCGCCTTGGAAAGCCCTCCGTTTTTTGCCGCGTTGGTCCGGAAATGTGCATAAAGTGGAAGTGTATTGCGCATTGGCGTGAGAAGAGCCATTGATGGGCTAGTCCTCGGCTCTATCGCCGCCCCCTTTGTAATCTTGGGGACATGCCGGAGGCGCCACCAAAGCCAGACACAGACGCTGGAAGCTGCATTCGCATGGGCATCGGCATCGGCATCAGCATCGCCAGCGCTCTTGGCTATTAACTTGCTCAAATATTTGCTTAGGCACCCGCGTTGCACTAGACGGCTAAAAACAGCAAACATAGCCAACGTAAAGCAAACAACGGTTAGGTCCTTAAAAGAGAAAAAGTGAGCGCTGGCGCGGCCCGGGAAAAAGTGTCCTTTAAGCCAACAACATGACTCTATACACAAGTGTGGTAGCTTGAAAGGAACAAGCGGTTTTAGGTAGCGTTTCTAGATGAGGCCACTTAAAAGTGGCGTAGTGCCAGTATGTAGGTTGCATTCATTTTTTATACAAATTACACTGTTATTTTTCCCAAACGAAGCTTTAAATAGAGCTAAATAAAGACAAATTTAGCCATAACTCCTAATGCCCCCTTAACTCCTAATGAAAAACAAATTTAGCCATAACTCCTAATGCCCCCAAGACCTAGGCGAAATTACATTGAAATATATGAAGACTTCTTCGTTCTCCTTCAGCCTTTGGCTCTCTCCAAGCCCTGGGGGACCTCTTTGTGCGCTGGTTCTAAAACCCTTTTTAATTAACTCGCACAAACGCGCGAACAAAACACGCTTGCCAGTCACAAAGTAACGGCAAGCGGCGCGAGTCGAAAACGCGTTTGCCAACCATTTTTATTTGGCCTTACCAAAGGCAGTGAAAGACCTGGCCAAAACAGATACTCCAGGCCCCTCCAGGCTCCCCCCCCATTCCCCCCATGCGCGCCCTTGGTATCTTTCACTTTGCCAGACATCCGCCCCCGCCCAACATCCTTATCCGCACAACCCCTCAGCTTTACAAATTGTATTTCAACGGTTTCGCGCTTCATTAAAATTGCTGTTAAAATAACACACGCACACGCAGCAAGGATGCGGAAGTGGAGGTCCTTGCACAAGGACGTATAGAAATAGCTAGCGACTCGCACGAGTGTGTATGTGTATCTGCCTCTGCGAGTGTGTTTTTGAGTGCGTGTACCAACTGACAAGGCTTACAATATGATTTTGTGGTTCTGTTCACTTTTTTTCACTCCCAACTCCTAGCCAGCTTGTACGTTAAAAAATTGCTTCCCCGCATATAAGCACAACATTCAACGTACTCATGGCAGAAGAGTTAACCCATTGCTTTGAGGGGATTTCTTTATTTTGTTTTCGAGAGTTCGTGCAACTGGGGCATTGATAGTTTGCCGAGTTTGTTTAACAGCCGAACAAGTGAACACCACAGAACTTTGAAATATTTATCAAGTTTGGAGGAAAGTTAGAGCCCTAATGGTGGTGTTTGGTTTTCAGATTAGATTGGTAATCGAATTTAAATTGGGGTATTAAAATGTTTTGAGAGCAAACTTTAAATTTGTTGTGTTTTGAGGATATTTTCGTTTTGCGATGACCATGTTCCCGCATTTATGAGTCTTTATTCCGACCCCAAAGGATTCTCGTCAGCCAAAGTGTCACAAAATCTCACACCTCGACACCCCAAAGGGTTAAAAAGAGCCCATTTTTTCGGCGGTATTCGCATTTTTTCTTGTCTTCTCTGAGGCCATAGGCGGTTTTTGTTTCCAGTGTTTATTTATTTTATGGCCCTTTTTTTGCTGAAGTTTCAAAAAAAAACCAAAAAAGTCAAAACAAACAAAAAGAAACCGAAAATGTTTTCCAATTTTGTGGCCGCAGCAGACAGAAGCGAAACTCGATGAACGCCTGACTGAGTGACAACAACAGCGGCAAGGACTCTCGCTAAAGGACGTGGGGGCTGAGTGGGCGGCGGATGATTGGGCGGAAGACGGGGTAAATAGACAGCGGAAATTCGGTTCTGGCCGAGTATATTAAAAGCCCCAAAAGTTAATGAAGCGTTAGGCGCTGCAGACGAAGCCGCAATAAAGCGGTCCAAACATAAAACAGCAAAAGAGCAGGAAATTTATTTATTACTTTGCTATTTCCGTCCAGCACTTCTGCACCGCCCAGCCACCCTGTCACCCTGCCATCCTCTTCTTGGCCTTTAAAACCAAAAACAAAAAACCAGAAGCGTTTCAAGTTGCTACTTAAACTTTTTTCCGGCTTCTTCTGTTAGGACACGCGCAGCTGTTGATTTTAAATTGTTGTTCGCCGTGTTGGCTGTGGTTTTGTCAGCTTTTCCTGTCTATGGCATTGTTGTTGTGGTCGGCGGTTCCCTCCTTTTATTGTTTACGTGTGTGTTTATGTGTGTGGGTGTGTGTGGGGCGGCGGGGAAGGACTCGGCTTGAGCCATTGTCTTTGCCACTTGCCTCTAAGCGGCTACTTGAGCAGTGAAACTGGCACGAGAATTTGCATTTCACTTTTGCTATCTGTCTCTCTTTTTTTCTGGTTTCGGTTTCATGTTTCTTTTTTTTTGTTTGCTGCAGTAAATGCCGCAGAATGCTTGTCAGCAATTTGTCAACCACACCAAAGCCCTTTGAAGTTGCAGGACAATGCGACACTTTCCGTGGGATTCTGGCAGAACGGCGGCCGTTTGCAGCGCGAAATAGGAATTGAATTCCATTCTAGATTCGAAATTTACTTAGCCTTTTATGTACAACACTCTATTTACAAGTTTTATTTAATTATCCTTAAATTTGAATTACTTTTCTGAGATTTGAACACACACATCCCATCGACAGTCAAATCCAATAAGCGAATGGATGCTTTGAAGATGAAATTGAATGGAAAGAATACACATTCATCTTCTATTCTGCGATGGCTGATGATTTAGCCTGCTTTATTTATTGACTGTTAAACTTTTCATTAGCCATTTCGTTTAATTCGCACACAATGGCGTGAGATTGAAGGGCAAAGGCAGAGGACAGAGGGCAGAGGGCAGGAGCCTGGCAGAACAAATCTCAACAATGGCAGGCGAAAATGCCAGCGGAAATACGTAGCATCAACCAAAGCAACAACAGCAACACAACAAACAACCAGCGGCACTAAGTATAATGTATTTGTGTTGAAAGGCAACCACAGCGGCAACTTTATTGCCTGTGTGCGTGCGTGTGTGTGCGTGTATCAGAGATACAATCAGTGCGCAATTGTCTGCGCTGATGAGCAGCTGGATCCGAGAACCACCCATCCTTAAACCGACCAATTCCCAGGACATTCCCCTACACAATATTTGCCCAGCTCCCTACTCTTCTTTTTTATGACAAAAAATGCCGCGTAATCACAATGATAATGATCACACATTCGGATACACACGCTATTCGTGATGATGGGCGGTTGGGAAATATATATAATTTCTATTATGATTGCTCTGAAAAAATGATTTTCTTTTGGTCATTTTTTCAGTAAAGGTATGTTAATTGAGAAGGTGTTCTTTAAACCACTTAAGTAACCATTTAAGTATTTTTTTTGAAGAAGCTAGGCCAACCACTTGACTTTATCAAATGCCTTGTTTCAATATCCTTCCTGCCATCAAATAAAAGGACTTCCTCCACTTCTTCCTAATAATTATTGTGAAGAATATTTGATTTATGATTTAAGCCGTGATTGTACCTTCAAAGTACTGAACAGAACTTAACCTACTTTACCAAACCAAACGTATTTTAAGCGTATTTTCTGTATGTTCCCTTTAAGGCGACAACTTTCGGGTTGAATGCGAAACTTAGGAAAATAGCAAACAGCTTACAGCCAAACATACTCACAGCACAATGTATTCTATTTAATGCTCACACGAACAATGCCCAGTGTGTGTTTGTGTGTGTGTATCTATGTACATTGTACATGTATTATTTGTGCTAAAAACGTCGGCAAGCTGACAGCGTGGTGCCAGTCATGGCCCGCATAAGTATGCTACAAAAATGTATGTGTCTGGAAGGAGTCCAAGGAGCACACACACATACCGAGGACCACGCCGAGGCACCCAGGCAGGGCTTAAACAAGCATTCGAGTAGTGTGACATATTACAACACCCCATCCCGCACCCACTTGCTGCCTCTATTGCAATCCACAGAACTTTAAGCGAAACTGAAACCAAAGCCTTCATCCATTTAGATGGCAAATGCGGCTCTGGGCGAGATTTTAGTATATTTATGTGGGCAAGAATCGGTGCTTTTGTACCTAGGCACTGGAAACATTTTAGGTTTGAGCTTTAAAGTTTTAAAGTGTAAGTTTAGAAATTTACTTAAATTTATAAACCAATATATAAAATGTTATTCTTCAAGGACCTTTATTTAAAAAAAAGTTTTTTTTAGAAGTTATTTAAAAATTACATTTTTTAAAACTGGGTTAGAATGCCCCATTTCCTACCCACAAAATCCTCCTAGATTTCCTATTCAAGTAATTCCTTGTACGCCACAATATATTTTATTTTTCCACAGAAATGTGTCAATTTAATGGCTTGCTTCATGGGCTTGGTGGATTTGAAAGCAATACAACTTTGTCGTTTGTTTTATTCTGCTTTTTTGTGGTCAGGGCTGCGGTTTCGAAAAACAAATGGACCAAGCTAGAATATATACTTTGATGATGCAATTTCAATTGTGTTGTTAATTGTGCAAAGTGCGGTAAACCGAGCCTTTAAAATATGTTAGTAGCAATAAAATTAACCCGCTTTGGGCCGAAATGTATAGGCTTAACATTTCATTTTAAAAGCTTTAAGGCCATCGGGTATTTTCATTCATTAAGCCCGAACTAAAAAATTGGGGAAAAGCAACCGGATTTCCTTTTAATCGCCCCTCTCGCAATGCCCATTAACAGAATCATAAATTATTAACTAGGCACGAAAATCTGCAGCTGGATAAAGGCCCTCAGCCAGAAAAGTGCGCTCAAGCAGACAAGGGCCCAGGGCCCAAGTGGCTTGGGGGATACATGAAATATCCCAAAAAAAAAAAAGAAATACAAAAAGGAGCACTCCCACACACGATGATGATGACGATGACGATGCTGATAATGGAGCTTACAACTCAAAGCCAGGGCGGTTATCTACATGAAAATACGTACAGTGACTCTGCCTCAAAAAAAAAAACAAAAACATTGAGAGGCAAGAGCCAACATTTCCTGTTGTTACACAAATTGTGAACAATTTTCCTAGTTCAGCTTTGTTTTTCTTACTTCTTGTTTTTGTTTCGTTGGCAGGGAAAACCGACTCCGTAACGCCTCTATTGTTCTGCCCAAAATATGACGGAAATACATTCAACTTTCCTGGTCCAATATCCTGGCAAACAAAAAAATGGCAAATAAACGAAAACCAATACTGTATCGATAGCCCAAAAGACCAATCTCAAAATTTGGGTCGAGTGCTATTGTGTATATATATGGAGAATATTAAATCAACAGGATATGCTACGTGATTTAGACATTGCTAAGATAAATACGTACAGTAGAAATAGTATATTTGAAGAGTCCCTAAAATTGATGTTTGCTGAGCTATATTTAAACAAACAAAATTGGGTGGAATTTTCTGTAGGCATAGCTCCAGTTTTATGGATATTTTGTGATAGAATTTGAAAAAATGCCATCCAGTTTTGATATTTACTCACAAATTTCATAAATGCATAATGAAAGGGGTAACAGAATTTATAAACTCACCTTATTCCGCCCACATTGAGTATGATCCGATTTTCGCCATCCATGTTGCATGCAACAGTTGTGGCAACAACAGCCGCATGCCAGAGTAATTCTTTGACGGCCCACAATCGAATCGAAACACACACTTCGAGCCTCTTCGACCGATATTCAAGAGTTTCAGCTTTAAACCTTAAAACACACACTAACCACTTTCGTGGCACACGGCGTATGAGCAATCCGTGGAATCAGCGCGGGACTTTTTAATTAGACTTGGGCGCAGGTTGCACTTTCGTAGTTTGTTCTGCACTCGCATTTGGCGGCTTTGGGTTTATGGTGTTAGCTTTGCATATCTTCCGCTTCCATCGTCCTATTTGCTCCTCTGCTCCTCTGGCTTTGGCCCACGGCGCTTTGCTTATCCTTTGACTGAAAAGAGGAAAGGGAAAAATTGTTGCCAAGGACTTTAGGAAGGTTCGAGTAAGCTGCATGCCGAGTGTGGGTTAATATCCTTGCAGTAATGCAGTTATGCGCTGTATGCCCCCAAGATACACACGCACATACCCGACTACTTATTAATAAAATTCTTTATGCATTGCAGATACTTCAGCCATAACCCCCCAAAGGATGGCAAAGTGCGGCAGCATTGAAACTATTTTCCTTTGACAAACGAAAATTAATTAGATATTTTTTGGCTGGGAAGTTTCTAAAGAATTTTTTCCAACTAAAAGCCATTAGGAAAAATGGAAATTCCGATAAAATGTATGTTACGGCAGAGTTCTTTTGAATATGAAAGATTTAGAAATAAATGTATATTTCTTTTTATTATTGATTGATAGCTGTCGTTTAAAATCAAACCAAGTGTGGAAATAAGTTAGATTCATTCGCTTTTCAGCGTATTCATTATTTGAGTCATGTCTTATTTTTAAAAATAATTTAGCACGAGTCATATATGTATATATCTTAAAATGTTAAAAGTCGGATAAATGAGCCTCTTGTGATGTAAGACACAACTCATCATTTCACTTTGTCAGCCCAGAATGTAATTTTAGCCTGTTGAAAAGACTGACAAAATAACGCATACGCCACGTTAGCCCCAGCAGGCAATAAGCTGAATAAATTTGAAGGAAATTTCTAAAAGACCGAATACAACACAATCGACAAAAAATACAATAAGTAAAAGTCAGAGGAGAGTCGAGGGAAATGTGCCTCATCACTGCGGCAGTTTTGTGGAACAAAATTGTGGCCAAAAATTGGAGACACACTTGCATCGAAAATTCGCAAAAATATATATATCCTTTTGTATATAGTACATTTTCATTTTATTTTTGGTTAGTGCTTCGGTCGCTTTAGCTGAGTATGCAAATTTTTTACTCGGCCGCACTTTAGGAGCTTTTGGGCCAGGACGAGGGCGGGCAGGCCGAAGGGCCATGTGTTCGCTGTCAAAATGACAAAATGTTGGTTAAGTGCGACGGGGGCACAAAAGTCAGAGTAGCGCGAGAGCTGAGACAAGCCGGAGAAGAGGCAGAAACCAGCGAAAAAAGAACCTAAGAGGTAGTGACAAGACCACTCCACCGATCAACTGACTGAGTGACTGACTGACTATATAAAAAGGACACTCGAAAGCGGCAAAGTTTTGCAGTCGCAATGGGAATGAGATTCCGAGTGAGCAGCGACAGCCAACTGAGGGAGCATCAAGTGCGTCATCAATCTCGGCGGCGTTTAGAAAGACTTTCCATTCATTAAGTGGCTGCCTCTGCCACTGGCTTTGGCTTTGCCTTTGCCACCACCTCTGCCCTTGTCTGTGCCACCAGCCTTCGAGGATTGACAGTGGCGGTTGGGGAGCAGTTCCTCATCGCTGAGTGCTTTCGGTTCGCGCTTTGTCTTTGGGCTTTCGCCCTCCCGTAGCACCAATTCGGCGGCACCACTTCACGACTGCACCGCCTGTTAGTGGCACTTCTCAGCTGCCTCTCGGAAAGACCCAGTCCCAGCAGCAGCCTCGGCTACATTCCCTCGAATCCCCAAAAACTCCCCTCGAAATCAATCAGTTGCTCACTGAGGCCCGACATGTTCGAGGATGGGTCCTATCAAGTCCTTGGCTCGTTTGCCGTCAAATGCCGTGCGCAAATGTGTGTTAAAGTGAATAATAAGTTTTTGCCAATTTTGTATTGAGATGGAGGCGATTTATTTAAATCCCTTGGAGAGAAGTTCACTTTTCTGTGTCAAGAAACGAGCCAAGCAATCAAGCTTGCCAGAAAAAATAAGTAAATTTATTTGGCAAGAAAAGCATGTATTTCTCAACAAAAACGTATGTGAAAATGTTAATTGGGGATTAAAAAATAATGGCTAGATATTGGAAATTGTATCATGCCTAAGAGTATCTCATAAACCATAAATAAATATTTTAAAAGCACTCTAGACAATATTTCTCAGTCCTAAATCAAATATATCGTCTACGATCTACAGAATAAATAAGTGACCTGATTAAAATGAAAGTTTGCGCTTGCCCGAATTCTCATTTTAATTGAATATATAGGCCACGTCACTCACACGCCACATTAGCCCAGCTGGCAAAAATACAATAGGAAAAGGATGAGGCACCCAACCAAACAGTTAAATGAAAATAAACCCAGATACTACTCTGACTTTGAGAATGCGGAATGTGACCTGATGCCTGCGGGAAAAGGGAAAATTCGAAACAATGCTGCCCGAGGCCCAATCGAAAAAAAAAGGAAAAGCGAAATCATAGCAAACGAGAAACTTTCAGTGAATACTACGAAACTACCACTAAACTAAACAGAACAGAACAAGTTTCGGGTCAAACAAAACATTTCCCTTTCGGTGCAACCAAATAATGTGCAAATGAAGAGGAGTACTGGAAGTAGGGGAGCACAATGCCCATAAATCGAGTTGCGTTTTTTCTGTAAATTAAAGAGGCAACGGGGCCAAACTGGCGCTGATGATGGCGAAAATCAATGGCCAGGAAGCGAATTCCTTCGTCCCTCCAGCTGCGACGTGGCAAAAGCGCAGTGGACAAGGTCAGCAGCACAGTCATTGTCCAGGGCGGAAGCCGGCAGAGCCAAAAGGCAAAAGGACGACTGGCGGAAAGTTGTCGGGACAAACAGCAAAGGACTGCAGATCTTCGGAAGCGACAGGGAAGACCTTTTCCTGGTTGACGACAAGAAATGAGGAAAGTAGTTTCGAACCCCAAGCTTACTTTGAATACTCTTTCTTCTAATTACTTTTAATAATTTTTAATAAAAACAAATATTTTCAAATATAACTATTTTTTGAATAAAATCCTTAACCTTTGAACTTTAAAACTCTTACTTTTTCTGATTCCAAATGTTGTTTCCCTTGAAGTCAAAGAATCGTAAAACTGATTGCAAAACTAGTCATAAAAGAGCCAGGAAACTGCATCTGACGTGTTTGCAGGAAAAATCAAGCCAAACGACAAACAGTCCACCGTCAGATGTCATCCTTGTTGTTTGTCTCTGAGTTACTAGAGAATGCATTATTTATCAGTTCGCAGAGAAGTTCCCGACGTGGCATTCTTTCACAAAACTTTGTGAATTCGGTTCGGGAAAAAAGTATGAAAATTAAAAGGGACAGCTGCAGTCATTTCGGATATTGTTGGAATTGTAACAAAAGTCTCCCATAAGAAATGACTAGGAATGAATAATTTGGAGCCAAACATATCGTATATATTTTAGGTAGAACCCAAAACTAGCCATGAATCTCAATTTCTTTATTAATAAACCAGCTATAACACATGAGCCCCATGCCAATGAACATCAAAAGGGAATTCTTTCTCTCCTCCAGGACAATAAAAAGGAGCCTCAATAATCCGACAGAGGAGCAAAAAGAGCATTGGTCCATGATAATGGCAAGGAATCCATAATTCGTTTGTCTGACCAGCTCCACAACAACCCTAGGCGTGAGGGGACGGACCCGACGTAATCGCAAAAACATTGGCCAAGGCAAAAGGCGACTCAGCAAATGGGGCGCCTAAGTAGATGCCGGGAACGAGGAAAAGCATGAAAAATCGAATTATGAATACGCCAAGACAGGGATGTGGGGGTGCGAGGTGGTGGCAGGATGGTGGGGTGGCAGCGTCATGCGGCGCATTTGAAATCATTGGCCTGTACCGAATGGGATTATCCTTAGCGCGTTTGTTGTTCGGCTTGCTTTTAGCCCGAAAATATGATTACTATTTGGCAGCAGCTTCAGCTTTATGGCTCTCAGACCCACATGCCAGGGCAAAATGCGAAAGGGGCTGGAGTCGGAGTCGGTGTGAGGGCGTGGCTGCTTCGGGGATTCACTCCCCCTGTCAGGCATTAAATAATAGGCCCTAAGAAATTGAATTGTAATTTATGCGATTTATTATTCCTCCCTCGACCGAGCTCGTGCTTATGTGTATGAAATATGCTTGATAGATGCATAAATAATTAGGGAGGGCATTCAGTTTATTAGGAAAGCATACAAAAACACATGATGCTTATTGATAGTAATCAGCAGAAAATATATAATGTAGTGAAGCTCTTTTAAATATTAAACTCAAATCATTCTCACTCTTTTCCTCCCTAATGGAGGCACGAATGCAATCGTTATCTTGAATAATAAATCAAAAACACTATCCTTCAGAGGCGCGTAGGAAAAGATAAATGTTTCAATTGAAAACACGTTTTGCTTCACTTTACGCCTGGACCACTCCTCGATAAACACATTTCAAAATACACAAAAAAAGTAGAATTGTGAAATCATAGCATTACGATTTATTGTCGACATCCGCAGCAGCTGTCAGCAAAGAGTGGGATTTATGTTTTCCTTTTGATTTTCCCCTCCACTCAGCCCTACTTTGCTATTTTTTGGTTGGAAACCCATCCCATCAGTCAACTCTCATTGGCAGTTATGGCCCGGACTGTGTTCCCCTGACTGTGTTTTTAGTTTGGCTCTATAGCTGTTGAAAGTCTCTTCAACTGACTGGGAGTTCTTCAACATAATGGCCCTGAAACCGTGTACTCGTACACATTCGAGTAAAACTTATTTTTTTTCCGTCCTCCATCCTTGACTACTATTTCTTGTTGAATGCAAACATAAAGCTAGGAAATTTCCTCCTTTTTTCGTATTTGACATGTAAAAATATTTGAACTATGCCAGCCAGAGTGGAAATAGGCGTGGCATTGGCAGCCTGTCTGAGAAACTATTTTCTTTTCATTTCCCATTGCCGGCACTGCACTTATGAAATATAATAGAACATGCATTTCACATAAATAATGTGCCATGCAATATGCGCACAGAGAGAGAAAAGATCCTTCGGTGACCCTGTTTCAGCTTCGACTTGTTTATACTGCTTTGGGTCACTACACCCACTACACATATTGAAAAATATTTCATTTCATTTCGCATCGGAAATCGCAATTTGTTGGGCAGCCAAAAGCTTGCTTAGTTCCAGTTCCAGCCTCTGTCCCTGCTGGCCTTTAATTAAAAGCAAACATGTTTGCCGGCAGAACCCAAGGCAAACACATCCCCATCACCCCGTCCAGAGCAGTACATTTTATTTGCCATAAAGTAAATGTTTTACGAACTTAAATTACATTTCGGCAGAGCATTTTCCAGCCCATTCGCTCACCTTCACCTGGTCCCGTGTGTTTGCATCACGTGCTGGGTCTTCTGGTTAAATTATTTGCTTTCTGTCGAATCTTATGTATGTGATTTTGTTAAATTGTTCAAACACCAGTCCTTTGTGTTTTGTTTTTCCTGGCAAAGCTTCATGTACATTTTATGGTAAGGACAAACACATTCAACGTACAATTCTGTTTCAGATAATTTTAGTTCCAAGGAAAATATTTCTTCTATAAAACATCAATTAAAATCTAATATTTTTTTAAGGGGAACAGGAAAATATTCAGATATTTGATGATATTCAGATATTTTTGTTAGCAATACAATTATTTGTCATAATCAAAGTCATTCCATTGCAAAACCTTGGGGAATGGACTTCTCTTCTTTCACAACATCCTCCAAAACGGCACTGGAAATCTGCGAATTCTTATCAAGCCGTGATTAAGTTGTGCGGAATACCAATCAGGTCACAGTGCTTCGGTGAGAACAAAACAAATATTTCAGCCACGATCTGCTGAAGATTGCTGCATGTCATCTGCTGTTAGCTATTAATGAATAACATAAGGCACTCGAAAGCTGGGAATTCTTATCAAGCCGTATTTTGCAACCCGCTCGAAATCTTGCAGAAACTTCTTTAATGGTTTCAGAAACATTTCTGAAATTTTAGAATCAAACTTTTTATATTCAAAGATTTCAGAAACATTTTTTTTTAAATTAAATCGTAATGTGATCTATAGTGCCTAATTCTTGGTCCTTTATCAGAGAGAAACTAATTATATAAGGAAACGGAATTCAACTTGACTTGAATTTTATTCTTGAGTAAAAAAAAAATAAAAATTAATCATTATTTTATTACTTTTTATCAATAATTAATGATTATTTATCAATTATTAAAAATTTCAGAAATATAACAGAAACCTTTCAGACATTTCCGCCTATTCATAACTAATATACTCCGTATATAAGACCCTAGAAACCTGGGAATTCTTATCTGGTCGTCATTAAGTCATGCGGAATGGCAATCATACCACAAACACATCGATGAGATCACGGCGCTCATGACAAATGGCCTGAAGTTAGATGCTCGAAAGCGCATTCCTCGGAGGCAACAAGGCATCCACATACTTATGTATATTGACTCGGTTATGTGGTGACGTCAATGGCGGGCGGTTTAATTAAATTTTCAAAGTATTTTTCATGCACTTAATTGTGTCAACGTCAGCGTCAGGGTAAAATTGGTGGGCTGATACGTAGGGAAGTGCAACAAGGCCGGCGATGCCATTAAGCGCAGCTTCCGCAGGAGCGTGCAAAAAGGAGTGTGCGAGTGGGGGAGTGGCCCCTCCTCTTTCGACGGCGGAAAGTAGGCTACACAAGTCAGTAGGTCGCAGACATGAAAGCAGCTGTTGTCAATGGCAGGCCCCCGCTTATTTCCCGATGCCCGTGGGGGCCAAAGTCCAACCAAGCCACCAAAAGCCCCGCCTCCTACTGCCTCCTCCAGCGTACTCATGGTGGCTGCCTGTCCCCGAAGGCAGCCTAACGAAATATTTTTCTAGTCTACTACTTCTACTCCTCCCGGTCGACGGCCAGCTGACAGTATTTTCTAGGAATCTCATTACTAAAGCCACTGGGTTCATTTTCCCAACCACTTTCCACTCAAGAAAGTTTACCTTTACTGGCATTCTATTTTTTAAATCTTGAGTTGACTTAACCTGTCATCAAAAATCAAGGTGGGCGAAAACTTTCCGAAACTGCCAACTTTATTCCATTTTTATCAATAAAGAAAGGGCTTAAAACTTTTCATGGTTTTCGCATAAATTAATAAGGAAAACTTATGAGCATTTTTGAGCAGATGCGGTTAGGTTCCAAACTTGATTTGTAATAACTATGGATACTCGAAGAAACTTGGATAAATTGAGCAAATATTGAAATAGTTTTAAAGTTTTTTGTTCAAGTAGTAAAAATACTTTGTAAGGTGGTAGCTTATTCTTTTCCATGTTCTTAGTGCAGGTCATAGACCCTTTGCGGCTTTTCCGTTAACTTTAAACCAATTTAACCTCATTTCTGCGTGTGTTCTAACCGGCAATTAGAATTTTATTTGTTTGCGAGTCATTTTCCAATTTAAACATAAATTATTCATATTGTGTATACGCCCCATTTGCCGCAGAGCAGCACTCGACCGACAGGGACAGAGACAGAAGCAGAGCCACACCAGGCCGAACAGGCAAATAGCTGTTCGATCAAGGGAAATTACACGCCAGTGACGACAATGACAATTGCGAAATTATAAAGCAGGCGAAAAGCCATTAAAGGACATCCCATTTGCCGACGCAACCAGTCCTTCCAAGCCTCATTGTCTGCTGCATTAAGCTCACGACGTGCAATAATCTGAGCAATTGTAGTTTATGCCTCAATTTTTGTTTGCGTACATGTTTTATGGCCCTGCTCTCTCGCTCTTCAGCCTTAATTACATTTCTGGTGGCTCGTGCTCTACTCCTTCGTGGTTGTCTCCTGCCCTGTTTTATGTCCTTTTTTCACTCGTTTTCAGGCTTCTGTGACGTCTGCTCCATAAATGCATCTGTTTTTTTGTCGGTGTTGGTAGGACGAAGACATGGCTGTCTGTATTTGCGGGTAAGTTAGTGTTAAGCAGTCCTGATGTCCTTTTTTGGCTTCTGGTTGGCGGCTCATAACTCAATTACCGAGCATAACGGATTTTCATTGCTCGCACGAATCTCGCATAAAAGTGAAACTTTGATAAATGTGAGGAAAGGCAACTGGCATTCCTTGGCGACTTCTTTTTACGGCACTTTTTTGTTGGGCACTTGTGACTATTTTTACTTTATGTTTATTGGTCTTGGTGTTGGTGTTTGTGTGCTGTGTTTGGTGTTGGTCCACATAAAATGTCACCGAAGCTGACAGCCAACAAAAAACTTTTCGGCACTGCATGAGTGTCTCGCAAATGTATCGTGGGCATAGGGCCAATCTGAAAGGACCATAAATTAAACCTTTTTGCTGTTGGTTTTGGTCGAAAACGGCCAACTAAAATGGACAGAAGGGAAGCCAATGGATAGTGTCTGGAAAGCGGAGAAACAAAGACACTGGCCCAGCGATGACCCTTGAGAGGAAAAAATCCATATTTTAAATAATCTTCCAAAAAGAATGTAGCCCACTATGAAGTATAGAACTTGAAGCAGTTGACCTTTTAAACAATGTGTGATTTTATTAGGTCAAAGTTCTACTCAAACTTTTTGCAAATACTGCACGAGTTTCATATAATTCATAATAAATTTTATGTAAGGTTATAAAAAAAACATGCAACTAAAAACTAAAAAAAATATTTCCTTTTTAATACCCATAATTGCCTAATAACTTTTATTATTCTTTCTTGTTATTAAAAACACAAAAATTAATTCCAAGTTCATGATCCACTATCCTTACACACGACAGATGCCATTACTATAGATTATCTCCATGTCCAGAGATGGGAGACCAAAATAAATTGAAGTCGGCACAAAGGGCCACCTACATTTTGGCTGATTTATTTTATGGCTCCCAGGGCAGTGCGTGAACCCGAAACAACAGTTGCAAGAGGAAAAACTAAGGGACAACACCGAAGTTTGTTCCGGCAAAGTACCCAAATGGAGTTAAAAAACTGAGCCCCGTAAAAAACAAAAACAAACTAGACAACTTACCTCCAGCCGGTCCGTTTCAGGGCTTTAATCCTTTCGCCAAAACTTTTGTCGTGAAAAAATAACAGAGGCGGCAGCAGATTTGTAACTTTCTACCGTATTTTTTGTTTCGGAAATACTTCTGGCCGCACTTTAACACTCGACAGGACGGGAGAACCTGTTAGTCCGCCGAAGGACACTGTCTCACACCCACTCACTGGCACACCCGCAAACGCGACACGGATATTAAAGGCCCACTGGCATATTGGCACATATTCAGCATTCCACAGGATCCATCCGTCCATCCGTTCGCCCATCCGGGCGATGGCCGTCCGATTGTTGCCACATTAACCAATTGACCGCCAGGCAAGTGCCGTTCGATGTTCCGTTCACAAGTCCTGCCGCACGCACGTCCTCAAGCGAACTGAATATGAAGCGAACCAGTCACCGAAACGCAACTGAACGCAGCGCGCAGCCTGCGAAAAGGACATGCCGTTCTGCCAGTAGGGACACGTCGGCTTTTGAGCTCGTCGACTTCGGCCTGCCAGGACCAAACAACAGGATGCTGCCGGATGAAGTTGCCGAGAGCCAGAGAGCCGGAGCTTTTTCCTCTCAACTGTGGTGAATTTTTTTTGGATGCACTGGGCATAATTATCGTATTATATTCAAATATGTCTAATTTTTTCGTTCAAAAACCTTAACAAAAATTAATATGAATTTATCGGTTTTCTAGCTCAATTAATCATATTCTCTTTAAGGGGAGGTAAAGTTAACTTGGTGCAACAACGATATATTTTTAAGAACTTGTTAAGATCCATATTCTTAAAATATTCTTTTTTATAGATAATGATTATGTTACTTTATTTATTGAGTTTTTATTTAATTATAAAACATTAAACTTGACAATTTTTAATCATACATATTGAAAACCGATTTTATTTAGTGTATTTAGTTTAATAGTGTACACGGACTTTAAAAGGAAAAGCGCTTAAATGTTTTCCAGATTTAGGAATCCAAACCCGAATGATTGACGTTTTGGATGGACGATAGATAAACTCTTTAAATATTTGATAATTTACCCATGGTTGATGTAATATATATTTTGATATTCTTGGGATATAATGAAAAATTAAAAAAATACCCAAGAAAGAATGTTAACACTTTACCCCCTTCCTTAAAGGCAAGAAGTAATCAAGAACTCAAATAGCAGTTTCGCAAAAATCCAGTTTTCCCCTGCCAACTGGCAACTAGATTTCCAATAATAGTTAAGATTGTTATTCAAAAAGGGGAAAAAAGTAATCAAAGCGAACAAGCATTGAGTAGGCTAGACGCAGATGTCTAAAATTAAAATATCAATGCAAATATGCTGCGACAACTACAGCCAGCTTGTTTTTGATTAAATGCAAAGATCGGTGGAGGCTTCAACACTGAAAACTAATTTTACAATCCCTTTAATCACTTTTACCTTTGATAAAAATATTTATTATACCATAATAAAAATAAGTACATTTTTATTAAGTACTAATAGCTGCACAGTAAAAAGTAATAAATATATAAATAAAATAACTTATAATAAATTTATAAATAGTAATAAATGCAGAATAAACTATTAGTTCATCTTGATATTAAGTGCTTTACGCATAATTTTTTGTTCAGTGCAGTCAAAAATAAAAATCTTATGACAGGTGTTATAATAAACGGGCGCAAAATTCTAATCAAGACACGGAAGCTAGTCGGCAGCTTCTGAAAAGAGCTCTTAACATTCGACCAATCAGCGGCGATAACCACAATAGAGATCTCTGTTAACAAAATACCGCTGTTAACATGGCCAACACGGGGCGACAAGTGCGGTTTAATTAGTCGGCAAAACAGAGTGAGCTCTTTCGCTCTCTCTCCTGCTCTGTTTGACTCTCTTGGCCGATCGTGCTTAACGTTATCAGCTTTGCCGTAGCAGTCGAAGCGAGCGGGCCAAAAGGGTCGACTTCGTCATGAACTGGGCTAAAATCGCACTCAGTTTTAGCGTGTTTTCTTCGGCCGAGGTTGGCGTTCTTCAAAAACGCCTTAGCTGCATCAGTCGCTAGTTAGTTGCAGCTTAGACGGCGAGCGGTACGCATCGAGTTTCGAATAAGTGTCCGGACCTATTTCCCGGACCATTTCCCGTAAGGACTTTGCCCAGCCGATTCCGGCGTGTGATCGGGTTCCGACAGAATTTTGCGAAGCAGACCCCAGTCTGGTGGCAATAAAATTCAATCGCGTCGGTGCTAAGCAAATAGTATTTTGTGATATCATAATGCCCAGCGACGTGTGATAAGTGCAAAAACCTGCTGGGATAAAGCCACGAAAGAGCGATCTCCACATCGGACACTGGCTAACACAATTCACGTAGGCCATAAATTTATTAAGTGTGCTCCATAAACATTTTTATAAACATAAACTTTGATATAACACGGTGAGGATCGTTTAGTGGCGAAATAATTGTTTGTAATTTTAAAATTCTACAAAGCTTTTTTAATTTCAAATGTTCGAGTTTTTCAAAAATACCCAATACCTCTCATCCTTAAAACCTGAACATGTCCTTTGCGACATTCATATTCAAAGTTTCTTATTTAATTTTATTATTTTTTTTACTTTTTATTTTTTTTGTATATTTAAATACTTTGTTTAAATTTTCACTTTCGAAGGCACGTTAAACAGAAAAGGCTTTCGTAATTTCGTAAAACAAAGATTAAAGTTGCAAGCTCTATATTTTATTTGAATAGGGATAAACCCATACGATAAGATTATTCATCTTACATTTTTTTAAGTAATATCGAAACAAATTTACTGGAGTTGGCGTGACACAAACATACCTTTTTAGAGTTGGACAATTTGAAATTTTTCCCACCGTTTACGAATGGCCTTGACATTGAAAACAAATCCCATAAAACATGTCGACGGCCCAAGTCAAGAAAAAAATAATTGCCCAGTTCATTTACCCACACAGACTACAATCAGCGACAAGAAAAACCTACTTAACCCTCAAGATTAATCTTTGGAATACATGACTTACGATTAATAAATTACTTTGAAATTTTTTCCACAAAAAAATACACAAATCTGAAAAAGGTTTCTGTTTTTGTTCTCCAAGTTGTTGCTTTTTTCCATTGGCACGTAACACAATTCAAAGTTTGTTTTGATTTTCGGTTTCTTTGTTTTGTTGGCGACCTGTAATGGAAAACCCCTCTTCGAAGACTGGTTCCCCAAGAAGAAACCGGCTTTTGAGTGGTCAAAGCTATGGGCAAGAACTTGGCTTTAAAGACGGATCTCTGACATGTCAGGGATTTCCCAAGGAGGAAAGGGTATCCCCCAGCGATTGCCAATCGTTTCGTGCTAGTATCTCCGGCCCAACGATAAGCCGATTAAAAATCTTCCACTCCATCTCCGCTTTTGCCATAATTTTTATCGCATTTCACTCTTCCCTTGCCTACCTCAACATATGGACAACAAATAAAAAAAAAATAAAAAAATGCGGTCAAGCAGCAGCATCGGCTAATTGTTGTCAAAATAAATGGCCAAACAGAGAAGATACTCGTAAAAAAAACGGTCTCAAATAAATCAAATTATAATAAACAAGCCGATAATTATATGTAAAAACGTGAAACGGAAGACACTTTGGGAATTATGCAACTTTTTATGAACGTGTTATTTGGTAGTAGGTACTTAACAGAAAAAAACCTACACAAGTAGCTCGGCAAAAAAATATAAAAGCCAACTTTGCATAACAACCATTTCTGATTGCCGGTGAAATTTGTTTCAAAAGAAATTGGCCATAAAGCGAACTCAACAACATTTGTAATCTGATTATCTTTAATCAATGGAAGGCATAAATACCTCTCAGAATGCTCTTGAAGAGGGAAAAGTTTAATTCAATAATAATATATTTCAAACTGAAGTACTTACTTAAAACCCCACTCAAAGAGAACACATGAACACGAAGTGGATACTTTAGATAGAGATTGTTAGGGGCTGCCCTCTTAGTCATTCTAGATTATTTTCACAAGTTCACACATTTTGAATTCTGTTGTAGGCTTCGATCAATTCATACTTTGATTGTTCCCCTTTCTCAAGATTAAATATTCAAATTGATTGGGGAATCTCCAGCCACTGTGGCCACTCAAGAGGAACCGCAACACCAGCCCAGTTCTATTTTTTAAGCCAATAGATGAATATTCATTACCTTACCACAAAAGAAATCACAAAATTACACACTTTAGGGCCAGTTCGCAGGGAATACCCTTGTGGGATTTTAATAAAACGTTCATCAAATGTGCCCTTCTACTCCATATGAGTCACGTCACGTGGCATTTGCCTTTTGCGAATCAAAGAGGAATGTTAATTAACGTAATTGCGTCTGAAAGTGATTTTACAATTCGTCAGAAAACCAGTCAGGACCACTTCAGAGGCTTGAAAGCTGATCATAATTAATAAAACCATCTCTGGGAAATATTCTTGAGCCCTAATTATGAAAAGACATTCGCTTGTCGTCTCCGAAACATGTTGATTGATTATTGATTTGTCGGGTCCGAGCTTCAGTCATTAACATCTTAGTTCCGGCTGCCAGCAAAGTTTATTCGACAATAAAATTCCCCGCCAAATTACTTATATACTTTTAATAGCTTTTTATTGAATTTTACATTCTACGGTTTTTCTTTTAGACTTGAATTAAGTGCTACGTAGGCAGGCACTTAATTCCTAATTAACGGAAGTGCGTCGGGTCCCTGGGCCCTAAAGGTACTCACAGTGCATAAATCTTTAAGATGTTTCAAGTGTTGCCAAATAAAACTGGAAGTCATGGGGATAGTCTTGGGTCCCTCCATTTTTTCGAGATGTATTCTTATGGATACTCTGGAAATACTCTATAAAAAAGTTCGAGTCTTTTCTTAATATTTTTGTATATAAATAATAAATATTATATTTTCTATTACATTTTCTGTTCCAGTAAAACTTTTAAATTTATTTAAAAGTTATACTTTTGGAAAGGTATTTCTTTACTTCGCATATGACAGCGGTGTGGAAAACTTTATGAAGCTTTTTTCGTATTTTCCTTGCGGCATCATTTTTTTTTTGCTTTTCATAATTTATGCGCAGTTTTCTTTATATGGGCCAGCCTGGGGGGTGTCTCCATGGACTCCGGCGGACTTTGGCTTCTGGACGGCGGACTCGCGCCGGACGTGAGTTTCGGCTTTTCGTGAGTGTTGTGTGTGTGTGTTTAAGAAACAGCGTGCTAATTAATTAAATTTGTACGTGCTTTATGAGTGTGTGTTGGTCCGGTGTCTTGAGTTGAGCCGGAGAATCAACTTGCTGGCCATGTGCTGATAGGACCAAGAAAGGACTAACACACATCGAAGGCATCTGGCGAGCAGCGAGGGCACCACGGAGCGTATGAGTGATATTTACCGTCAGGCCGTAAATCATACTTAACTTAATATACAATATATTCCCTCATATGTTTGCCCTTTTTGGCCATGTGCGAGCCGTCCGAGGAGGTCAATAAAGGATGCTGGGCTGGTTATGGGGTTAGGCCTGCGAATTTCTATTGATTGAGATTGGGAATAGCGGGGAGTAAAGCAATTTTCCGTAATTGTTATTGTTAATTAGGGGAAAACTTGTTTTGGCCACGGCCTGGGCAATTCGTTTGTTCACATATGGAGAGTGTTTCTAATCCAATAAAAAAGGCTTTAATGAATAAACAAATTAGGACCAACGTGCCTTTAATTCCAAGGCCTCTAGAGTTAAGACCCTGGTCCTTGAACCAGAACCAACGAACTCTCCCGCTAAACAATTCAAATTCAATAATTTTCGACTGAACAACACGTTTTTGGCAACAAATAACTGGACCATCTGCCAAGCAAGTCAAATATATAATTGATACAAATAAGAAAAACATTCCAATTAAATGCTGAAATTGCCAGCTGAATAAATACGTATTAGAGCCATATTAAGTGTAATTTCAGACCCAACTTGTACTAATAATAGTCAATGTTCGTTTTATTTGTCTCATTAGCAGGCAATTGGTGGTTAAAATAAACAACAACTTCCGCATAAAATTCAATAACTTCCAAAATATTCAATAAGAGACAATCACAACCAGCGAAAAATCGAAATAAAAACAATAACCGCAAATTGAATAAGCGTAAGCCATAATTATGACCAAATGAGCCTGGCCGAAACGAAAACAACAACTACCACAAGCATTACCATAAATAATAACAAAAACAGCAACAAAATGCGGGTCATCAACAGCAGATTAAGCGCGCCGCTGTTAACAGCAACAGTCTTAACAGCGATGGCTGTTAGTCTGGCCAGTGGCTTGCAAACTGTAAACGAGTCAAAGGGTAAGTTTAAATCTTTATTTATTTGAATAAAATAAAACCTTTAATACATTTAAAAACTACATTATCTGATACTAAAATAATCAATCTTCCAGCGAAATTTACAATTTCCAAAGAAATGCAATGCTTCAGAAGCTTCAGTTATTTATTTCGCGGGTTCCGACCTTGACCAACATTATTGCCGGCAAAATCATTAGCACTTGGTAATAATATACTCGAGTGTAGGTATTTTCATTAAACAATGCAAGTAAATGGCGATTGCCACTCACATGCGAAAATTAAGTACCGGCCCACCTGGCAGAAGCCTGTAAATTTGCGTAAGTCCGGCAAATAATCAAGCGAGTGCTTGATGGTTAAAACAAACGGCAGGCAATCATAATAATGGCCATAACGAGCCAATAAACGATGCAGCTCCACCGCCGCAGCCCTCGCACAGTCTTAACAGAAAAGGAAAAAACAGTCAATAAACGCGGCCTTAATGCTCAACTGACAGACAGCCACCTAACGGATCTGGTTATAAATAAATGTATGACGGTACGTGTGTGTACCTACTACGTATACGTGATATGTTCGTGCAACATTCGCATATAATACGAGTATAATTTATATGCCAAACAGCTGCTGTCTTCGCCCGGTGTCGCCCTTTCAAAGAAAGGGAAACAAAAACATTAACCGAACAGGATGAGTTTTTTCACCATTTTCAGTTTCAAAAGTCTACTTGAGATGGGTAAATCGTCCTCTTAAAAGAAAGCCTAAATAGTAAAGAATATAAGCTCAAAATTATTATCTTCTATGGCGCCCCTAAATCTTAAATTGTTATTTTTTAAAATGCCCCATTAGGAAAATAATGAAAGCTCGTTGTTCTTGGAAGCGAAACAAAAACATCTTATCAGCTTATCTGATTCCTAATCGCCATTTCATGTCGATTGTTGTCGTAAAGTTAATTGTTTTTTAATTTGAGTGTATTTTTAGCAGTGATTTGCCAATCGGCCAAGTTTTCTTTGAGACGTGCTGTTTGGCTGATCCGCCTTCATGGCCGACGGTGTTTATGGGCCAATGGCGAGGTCTGCTAGATTAGCCGGCTCCTCCAATATTCCCTAATTCGATCGGCCGACAGTAGTCGATTTCACTATCACGCTTAGTCACGCTGGTTTTTATAAAGGGCACTTTAATTACAATTAACTGGTCTACTAATAAACTACTACCTACACACAACCGGGTCGTATTATTCCACCAGATCCGGATCTCGATGGCATTTTAATTTGCATTTTATCACCGCTTAACTGATGTGTGCACTCATTTGCATACGAATGTCGGCACTTGTCAGATTTTGCACTAGAAATCGGATCTGATAAACGACTCAGTCGATAAATTAATAGATTAGGGGCGCCTATTAAAGCCAAATTAGTTTTTGTTTAATAAGAACTTGTTCCTAATCGTGTTATCTAAGCTTAGGCTATTTTATTTTTGGCCAAAATAGGTTTTTCTATAAGAGTTGCATGACAATTCTCACTTTCATTTCAATTAACACCTGTCGTCCGAATTATGACTCAAGTGGAGAGCGAGTTCAAGGCACCCGGAGACGGGCGATTAGCACGTGGAATGATCATTTAAGTACTAATAATAGCACTCTGAAATCTGAAAGACAAAAAAATTAAAGAATACAAAAGTGTGAAAATAATGTCATACATTCAATTAAATGAGTAATAAATTGTGAATCTCAAGCGCGTGATACGCCGGCACAAAAAATGGTCTTCGGGTCTCAAAATTGTTTTCATTTGTGTTTCCTTTTTGGTTTCTATTGTTTGCCGCCATAAGAATTATATTTACCAGTGGCTTAGAGACACAAATCCATTGTTTGCGAGGACAATACAACAGCCCCAATACATTAAACACAGCATAATTTTCCTTAGCGTTTGAGCAAATAAATTAAATAAATATTTATACTTTTCCAGTTGATAATACCGTATGCCTCTACCAGGAACACAATAATACTTATCGCAAGGAACTCGGGGCGGTGTGGTTTTCTGCCAAGGACCCCTGCCTGGTATACTCCTGCGCGGCAGGAGTGGCCAAGGACCCACAGGCTCATATTGTAGTTACCCAGGTGGATTGCAATGAGTTCTACTGTGAAGTGGTGAGTACTACCTATAATTTGATATTTATACTTAATATTTATAACTGTGACATTTTAGGGGTCCGAGCTGCGTAGTGTCGAGGGCAGCTGTTGTGGGGAATGCGTAAGGACTCACTGCCAGCACAATCACTCCTTGTATGCGGTGGGCGAGTCCTGGCACAATGACGCCGACTGCACTTTGCTGGAATGCGGACGCCTCGCCAATGGCAGGATCATCATAAACACCTACAAGAGGAACTGCCCCGCCTTGACTGAAGATTGTCCGCCCTCCAGGTTGGAGGAGAGAAACTGCTGCCCCTACTGCAGACCCTTAAAGGCGACCCGAGTGGATGAAGTTCAGGAACCTGAGCCAGAGGAGCCCTCGGGGGATGACATTTGGACCGCGGAGTTTTATCGGCAGCATCCCTGCAACCGGGACTGCCAGATGGGAGCTGAGCCCATGACCTGCCGGTACAAATTCGTGGTGGAGTGGTACCAGACCTTCTCCAAGGCCTGCTACGACTGCCCCCGGAATCTCACGGACTGCTCCCGGCCGCACTGCGTCATGGGTGATGGCCTCGAGCGGAGCATCACGGTGGTGAACCGCATGATGCCAGGTCCCTCCATCGAAGTATGCCAAGGCGATCAGATTGTGGTGGACGTAAAGAACCATCTCCTGGGTGAGAGCACCTCCATCCATTGGCACGGTCTGCACCAGAAGAAGACACCTTACATGGACGGAGTGCCGCACATAACGCAGTGCCCCATCACGCCGCATGCCACGTTTCGGTACTCCTTCCCAGCTGATCTATCGGGCACCCATTTCTGGCACTCGCACACGGGAATGCAGCGCGGTGATGGGGTCTTTGGATCCCTCATCATCCGGAAACCCAAAGCCGCCGAGCCCCATGGCGCACTCTACGATTTCGATTTGAGTGACCATGTGATGGTGGTCCAGGATTGGATCCATGAGCCAGGAGCCAGTGTTTTTGCCTTCCACCACCATTCCCGTGGGGATAACAAGCCGCACAACTTACTCATCAATGGGCGAGGACGTTATTACAATCGGATTTGGGAGGAGGCCAAACAAGTGCATCGCCGTACTGAGGAGAGTAGGACCACCCAACCCTTGGAACGCCTTCCCAAATCCCAGGTGGATTTTGTCCAAACGCTGCCGCGTCAAGCTCGCCTGGCCAAGAACAATCAGACCACCAAGCTGTTTCCAGTGCATTCCCGCCAAAAAAGAGGCAATCTAAACCAAATTCCTCTGGAACTGGTGCCCCATCAGGTTTATAATGTACGCAAGGGCTTCCGCTACCGCTTCAGGATTATCAATGCGGAGTACCTCAACTGTCCTATCGTAGTGTCCATAGATCACCATAATCTTACGGCCATAAACTCGGATGGTTTCGACATCGAGGCCATGGAGGTGGGCTCTATAGTGACCTACGCAGGGGAGCGCTTTGACTTTGTTCTCAATGCCAACATGGACGTGGGAAACTACTGGATTCGCTTGAAAGGTCTGATGGACTGCAGCGAGGTCTTCACCTCGGCATTCCAGGTGGCCATTCTCCGATATGAGGGAGCTCCAGATGAAGAGCCCTCAGCAGAACTGAGCTATGCCCACAAGGCGGACGGCATTGAGCTGAATGTGATGAACCGGGGTCCTGGATATCCGGACACCAAAACCGCGGCCGAGATGCGAGCCCTGCCCATTTACGACCATGTGTCGGGCATCGACGAGGACACCCTCCAGCCCGAAGTGGACTTCAAGTTCTTTGTCTACTACGATTTTTATACCAAAAACAATCCCGACTTCCACGACAAAGATCTCTATGCCATGGACATGGAAATGACGCAAGTGAATCGCCTCTACACTCCACAATTGAATCACATTACCTTGGACTTTCCATCTCTGGCCTTGCTGCCCTCTAGGAGCAAGCTGAAGGATTCGGACTTCTGTAACGAGACGAGCCTGGCGGATCAGGGCATCGATTGCCGCACGGAGTTCTGCAAGTGCCACCATGTGCTGCAGGTGCACCTCGGGGCAGTGGTGGAGCTAATCATTGTGGACGAGGGCTTCCAGTATTATGCCAATCACCCGTTTCATTTGCACGGCAATGCCTTCAGAGTCATGGGGCTGGAGCGATTGGGCGAGAATGTGACTATCGAAATGGTGAGTGAAGTCTCTCAATTATTTACCATTTAACTGTTCAATAAATCATGCTTCCATTTTTAGGTTAAACAACTAGACCAGTTTAATTTACTCAAACGCAACTTCGATCATCCCCCTGTGAAGGACACTGTGACCATTCCAGATGGCGGCTACACCATCATTAGATTCGAGGCCTCCAACCCAGGTTATTGGCTCTTCCACTGTCACATCGAGTTCCATGCTGAGATTGGCATGGCCCTGGTGTTTAAAGTGGGCAACGACGACCAAATGCTGCCGGTGCCCGAGAACTTCCCCACCTGCGGCGATTACAATCCAGACGCCAAGTCGGATGGACCCACAACTGACATATCAGGACCGGGCCAGGCAACAACAGCAAGTCCCTCCGATGCCGGAGGCGGCAGTTCCGGATTGAAGCCAACTTTGGTTCTAATACCATTATTCCTCCTATTGCTGCAATCCTTTCGATAGTAGATCACCTAAAAAGAGAGCACCCCAAACTTGCCAAACGAAATTCAGAGATTATTTATTGAAGACGATGGGAGACCCTTGAGATGAAGTTTAATTCTTTCGTGAAATTTGTTTTCCTCCAGCATTTGTATATATTTCATGTTTACGCATCGTTGTAAACTAAACATCTGTGATTGTCTAAGAAACCTACTTGTATAAGATAATAAAGTTAAATTACTTATAAAAATAAAAACAAAAACTCTCCTTGATCTTTCTTTCAAAATGACTTAGAAAACTGTGTTCAAAATAATATCATTCGTATACAACTAGTAACAGAATAAAGTAACACAAAACTAAAATCTTTCAAAAAATCGGCGAAAATTAGAATAACATTTTTTACATTTTTAAAAAGCTAAATTTTTTGTAATTGTCAATTTTGGACAATGACTTCTAAAACGGAGAGATTTGTGAGTGAGATTATGCCTAAGAAGGCTAGTAAGCCAAGGCAGCCAAGGAAGCCCCGATTCAAGACCTCTTTTAAGACCCCAACGACCTCTAAGAAAATCAGAAATTCACGGTGTCGAAAACTAAAAGCTAAACTCGCTCAGGAGAAGGATGCGACTCACAGACTGGATTTCAAGGCAATAATACTTCGGGAGATGAATCGCATGGGGAGACAACCTTCAAACGAGCTAAAACGAGATGCGAAAAGGGCCCTGGCATCTAGAACGAAGGCTCTCAGAACGAACGAAGGCCCTCAGAGTTTCCCGCCATTCGCAAAATGCCAAAAGAGCCGAAAACCACGCAGTCGAAAAGCAAAATCCAAGCTCGCTGAATGGAATAAACTATTAGAGCACGTGGCGATAATGAAGAAAGAAGTTAATTTGTTGCCACATAGACAGAACTTCAAGGCAGTAATACTCAGGGAGATGGAACGACTGGGGAGACAACCTACAAAAGAGTTCGAACGGGCTGCTAAAGGATCAATGACATATGCCAGAAAATATGCACATCAGAGCGTTCGACCAAGGACGAAAAAGTCGCCCAAAAATTCCAAGCAAACCATGAGCCAGAAATCGAAGAGAATCGATTCAAAATCGAGGACAATTTCAAGGAACGTTAGGTCTAAACCTTCCTCAAAGCTTCTCATTAAAAAGAAAATTTCCAAAAATCTTTCGATCAAAAATTCCATGTCCCTGTCGGTTCTCTTTATCAAGTCATCCCCACTCTGTCCGAAAGTGCAGCCAATTTCCCAGGAAGATTCAAAGGTATCAATTTCCTTTACCATGATCTCGCCTACACCATCGGGTCACGAAATAGCTTCAGAAAAACATTCGAAACATGATATTTCCCCCTTGCAAAGTAAGGAAGGAAGTGCTACTATGGAAGAACGTTTAGAACCAGGAACGATGATGAAAAGTGGCGCACATAGAAAAGATTTTAAGGAAGTAATACTGAGGGAAATGGATAGACTTGGGAGACAAGCTGCTACAGAGTTTAAAAGTGCTACGTCGTTGGCATCAAGCAGAAAAAGTTCTCAAAAGACCATACCATTCGCGAATTTCAACTCTCAGGGGGATATTTTAAGTCAGAGCTCTGAAACATGGTCAATAGGTTTCGAAAATTCGCCGAGCAAACATTCCAAGGAAACTGTTAGCAGGACGTCCAAGGAAATCTATCAAAACTCGAGCCAAATGTCGAAGAATGTTGAAAAAGAGTCATCTCAATTCAATGTGCTTTTTGGAAGAAATACAATTTCTCAGAACTTTCCGGCAAGGAATTCTGCATCCCTAATCCTTCCAACCGCCTCACAAACCAAGTCTTTCTCGGAATCGCACCCTGGCCCTTATATACCGTCCCCAACCGTAATATCTCCGATTCAATCTCTTCTTCCGGTAATAGATTCTACATATTATCCAATTTCTTTGAAAAATAGAGAAGATTTTCTTACTGAGGAACAACGTCAAGCAGTTCTAAAAGCTATAGTGGAGGCTGAAATTGAAAATCATCCCCATGAGCAATAGACGAATTTGTGATGTTTTTCGAGGGAATATTCCAAATATTTAAACAATCCCAACAAGACTTCAAAAAGCCTTAGAAGCAACAAATTAAAAAACACAAATATATGCTTTATTTACTTTTAATATCAAATAAAACTTAATGAAATATAAACTAAATTTGTAATTTTAACTTCTAATAAAAAAATAAGAGTGCAATAGTCATATTTTCGATAGGGGTACAATAGTAAAAAAACAGGCGTAAAGAAGTCATATTTTTTTAAAAAGAATTGGTCAAAACAACGTTCATATGGCCTGTGGAACTTCTACGTCCTCTAAAATCCTTACAGGATCATTACAGGATGTTCAATTTAAGCTAAACATCTATACCTAAAATATTATTTATAAAAGAAAATGCATAGCTATTCCTAAAATTAAACAAAATCCCTTTTGAACTTTCTGTCAAACCAATTAATGAAACTTCATCGAATAAAATTTCATTCGTATACATCAAGTCAAAGACTAAGGTTAAAAAAAAATAATCTTTTCCACCTATTTTTATACTTTCAATTTTCCAATAGTCTTAACAAAGCAAAATTTCTTGTCATTTATTATTGTCGTACACTAACATAATGCGTGCTAAAAGGCCTCGAGAGCTGTGTGATTTAAAGAAAAAATGCACATATTGCGGTAAAAAGAAAAGACCCCATCAGTTGCCTAACTGCAAGGCAAAGAAATGTGGATCGCCTGAAAACTGTAAGGACATTTCGGGTAAAGTCCGGAAGCCCCGTCGGAATCCCGCTTTTAAAACGATCTCAAAGAAGCGCCGAGGACGACCACGCAAACAGAAAACTAAAACTGCAGAATGTGAAGAACTTTTGAAGCAGGTAGCGATTATGAAGAATGAAGCTCCGCCGAATAGGCAGAATTTCCGGGGTATAATCCTAAGGGAGATGGAACGAATGGGGAGACAGCCGGCAAGTGAATTAAAAAGGGCAGCGGAAAATTTCATGGCATCTAGAAAGAAAGAAACCCAAGTTCAAGCAACCCCAACGCCCCAGGAGAATGATTTTCCTCAAAGCTCTGGACCGTGCCAAGTTCGCCCGGGAAAATCACAAAGAAAAATTTCCAAGAAAACTATGAAAAAGACACCTAAGCGAATTGATTTGAAATCCAAGAAAATTTCAAAGAATGTAGCTAATAATATATCTAATTTTGAAAAGCTTCTCAAAAAGAAGAATTCTTCCGCTAATCTTTCGAAAAGGAGATCTATATCGTCTATGGAGTTCTCACCCGAACCATCCCAATCTTCCGTAATGCCCAAGGAAGATTCTAAGAAGTCCACATATACCGTGCTATCTCCTAAACCGTCCACTTTGGATATGGCTTCACAAGAACCGACTGTACGTTCTACCTTTTACCTATACCCCTTGCAGAATACGGAAGACTTTATTACTGTGGAGGAGACACGGGGAGCACCAGGAATGGAAACTATTTTCGAAGCTCGCCCCGCTAACAAAGCAATGGGAGATTTTTTGCAGTTTTTAAGGGGAGCTTTCTTATTATCTCAACAATCAAAACAAAATTTCCGTCTAAACTTATAAGCACATGAAAATAATACATTCCAATTTAATTTTTAAAATAGTTTTGACTTTTTTGATTTTTTTTAGGAAAAAGGTAGAGAAGGGTAAAGTTTTCAGACTTAAATTTTTTTTTTATTTCTTTTGTTTCAATATTTTTAAAAAATTAACACATTTACGGGAAATGTAATGCTCAATGTCGATTAATATTTATTAAAGATATCAAAAAAATATTATTGTTAGCAAACCTTCCGTTACTGCAGATCATTTAACAAAGTGCGCGCCAAAAATCGGAAATGAAAAATGAATGACATTTCAATTCAGACAAAAATTAAAACGAAAAGAGAGTAGGCATATACATAAATGGTACACATTTTAGGTATATTCTACCACTCTGCATCAAAATATGCAAATGAAAATGTTCTACTTTAACAAATTTTCCGGTGGATTATATTGATTAAGTAAACTCAATAAGATTTTATCACAAAACAACTTGTATAAATTTGGGGGTTCTGGTTGCAAATGTATTTACACATACTTTTAAGGGAAAAGTTTTTACAAAATACCATTTTATATAATTCTAACCTAGATTATCACAATTTCTTATGGCTTTAAGCAAAGTTTAATAATTATCTCAGTCTAAAGGTAAAAATAAATCCAATACAAATTTAAAGCCCGCAATCACTTTCATCCATTCTACGGTTGAGTTCGACATCAAATTCTGCTTTGGTATAGCTGTGATTGCGGCGAAAGTATGTGTCTAGAATTTTGGCTTGGCACTTTCCCACTTGCATCATGGATCTCCAGTCGGCAACATTCTGAGGCTCCTGCTGGGATTCCAGATGGGCGTAGTCCGGTTCTATGGGGCAATCGTAGTGTGTAGTGTTAGCTCTAGTCTTCCTGGTGCTTGTGAGCACATATCTGCACACTGAGCACTCAAATCTTTCGAAGAGACTTCCTCCGGGGGAGGTATCTCCTATATGATATTGACGAGTTAACAGACTGTAATTCAACTTTTTATTTTTAATGGGGCGATTCCAGGTTATTTTGTGGGATCGGTACGAATCGTACTCAGTTTGATTTTCAGCCACTTCGTGCAGATATTTGGCCAACGCCCGTGGATGTGGAAAATCTGACACGTAAATGGCTGATTTGTTATTAGGTTCCCAATACTGAAATATCAATCAAAAAATGTACTAATTGTTGGGTTCTTTGAGAATTAAACTCACTTTTATCGTAGGCGACCCAAAGTAAATAGGAACAACACCCATGACCAACGGACGCCAAAACTTTTCGGTTATATAATCTGCACAAGCGGCGTTCTCAATGGCAATCATAAACTTATAGCTGGATAAAAATTTTAACAGCTCCGGCGAGTAAAGATTGTTAAGGTAGTCTTTTTGGAGGCTGTAAGACATGGGGAGTGATACTTTTTAATTTAAAATCTCCAAAATTAAATATTACTTATGTTGGAAGGATTTTAAAAATATTATAAAATAAATAACAGCTTAAGTATCCAAAAAAATAACGCTCTGGCAAGATTAATATTGATCTTCGCATGATGGTTCAGATGTGAAAACGCATCTGAAAGATATTTCCCTTTTTATGAGTGCTGAGCCTTATGGGAACAGCAAGGTTGTTCCTCTTCAGGTTCATTTTCCTTTGAAGTATGTTGTCTATTTTTAGCCTCTTCGCAACCGCACATTGGTTGGCTTGAACCTCCAGAAGCACCAGAGAGCGACCGCTGATTAGGCAGAGAACCATACAACTGCACCCAGCACTCGACGCAGCAAACCTTCGGCAACTCTTGGGCTTCAGGCGCATCCATAATTATTTAAAATTGTAGATATGTCGTTAGCAGTACTAAACTATGTTTCAGTGTTTTCGTTTAGTTGTGGGAACTGAGGACTGTTTTAATAAAGCCTACTTGCCTTTTTGGAAGTTTTTTGTTTTGAAGGCAAGCTCCGTAGGAATCCACTTCCACATATTTCATCAGCTCCTTAACGTAATCCTCTCGCCCGGTCATTGTGTCGCAATCACTCTGCAGGAACACCACCGAAGTAGATGGGCGATGGGCCGATGCAGATTTCCCGGCAAACGAAACATAATAATCCGTCGAGGTGAGCGCCCCGCCGCTTGGAAGGTATTGGGTGGTCAGGGGAAAATTGCTGAAGCGGCTGAATGTGGAGGTGACCTGAAAGTGGTTAAGGAACTCGTTGTGTGGCACGAAAGGCACATTCCTGGGCGACTCCTCGTGCAGCAGAGCCCATGCGTGCTGTGGGCGACGCGGCAAGGGGAAATCTCCAACATCCAAAGCCGAGCCGTAGAATAGCACTCCCTAAGAAAAAATATAATATATATCTTCTTAGTACTGATATAAATTTCAGAAGAATGTTTCAGCTACATTGCGAACACAAAATCCCCTTACTACACATCCCTCTAAGTGTTCTTATCAAGTTCTCTGCCGGATGAGCTACCCAATTAAAGATTAAAACGTTTTAAGACAAACCCTGGACGATTTGAGGCGGTTCCGCTTGTTGGTAACGCGACAAGTATATATGCCACACTGCCGCTCCACATCGTAGTTCCAGGACATGTGCCGGGACCACCAGAGCAACTCGACAGGCTCTTCCTTGGAGGCAGGTCTATCGTAGTCCATAATTATGTCGGAGCCCATGAGGAGGAACACAAACCAAATTACGACCACGCCGCCCACGATAGCGAGGAAACGCCGCCGCAGCCGCATCATTCCATTCGTTGAGGGCTGAATCTTGATATATAAAATGACCGAAGTCCTGCTCCTCCAACGATTTAAAATCTAGGGTCCCGCAAAATGTTGTGAGCCGTTGAATTTCGAGCGACAGCTGATTTATGGCAGGTGGTAGTGTTGGAAAATGGCGGGCAAAACTATTACATTGCTTGAAATGAATAAAAATAATTATCAAGACTATAAAAAAACGTACTTTTATACATAAAACTCGAATATATTCAAAAAATAGAGGCTCTTAATTGTTGTGGCCGATGTATACAATCGGAGCAGGGCTGCCACATAGGGAAGAAAAGGGCTGCCACATAGGGAAGAAAAGGGCGACAGGGCTGCCAACTAGTCCCGGGCAGGGAAATTTTTGAAAAAGAGGGTGATGACCTGGGACGGATCGGGTCCGGAACAACGGTCCGATCCGAATGACCATGCCAGGTAAAGATCGAAGGTGAATTGAAAGGCAGTGGTCAAGCGGTGCGGTCGCAGGCTCATAAGAAAAAAAAGAGGAAGAGAAAGAAAAAAAAAGAGGAGAAAGAGCTTTCTCAGGTGAGGTGACGCGGAAAAAAATATAATTTCGCCGGAATTTAAGGAGAAAAAAAGCGGGAAGCAGGATCGGCAGGAAGATCAGGTAAGTGGTCGGTCCAGGAGGGAGAGCCTTAATTAATGGGCTTCTTCATTTCNAAAAATATATATCAAAGAACCCAACGGTCATTTGATCCACCCCCCCTTTTTCCTATTGATTTTTGGCGCCGCAGTTTCTTTGGCGCCTGGCGGAAAATAGAAGCCGGGCCTGAGATGTGCTGGTGAAGTGCGGCTGCAAGTGTTGGTTTGACCCACCGAGAACGGACCGCAGGCTAAGGGGCTCTTTCCTTCGATGCGCATAACGGGTTGGCCGTAATCCGGAGAATTGCCTTATCTTCGCGGGGCCGGAATCCGCCCACGAGGAGGGAAGCCTGAAGAGTAGCTGTTTGGAAATCCGACGGGGATTTTAGAACCTTCCGAGAGAACTGTTTTTGCCTTTGTGGATTATTTGTTTCTAGTTATTTATAGTTATTTATTATTTATTTTTTTTATATACCCATTTAATTTTCTTGTGTTGTTGTACATGTATTTTCATTCAAATATTCTGTTATTTTGTTTTTAATCTGTTTTGTTTTTTTATTTATATATATTTATTTATTTAATTCCTTTATTTTATACATAAATGTAAGTTCCGATCGCGGCCGTTGGAGCTAACGGTTGGCAATTTCCCAAAGAAATCCGGTAAATTTCCCTTTTGGTTTTGGCGGTAGTCCCTACTTGTTAAGGAGAGCTCTCTTAGGTAGGGATATAAAGCCGGGCGAAAGTGACTCTGTTATAATATCAGGATAATGATGATTTAAGCCATGAGCGAAACCAAAGCGTCGGAATAGAAGAAAAAAAAAAAAAAGATAAAGGATAAAAACTAATTAAGTGTCATTTGTAAAATTGTTTAATAAATTATGAAATGAACAATGAAGACTGAGTAGAGGATAAGTTGGGGGTTAGGGATAGGATAATGGGAAAGTAAGAGGGGATTGAGAAGAGAGAAATAGGGGCGGACGCACGAGATGGCCAGCGTTCCGCTACGGAAGGGAGGGCAGGCCCAACTACTCCAGGTCAGCAGGAGTAGGACAGAGATCCCGTGTCTTGTGGGGATGAGTGTTAGGAGTTTGTCTCAGTATGTAGTATTCGAATTTAAATGTTGCGGGGGATTTAGTGTTGTGAAACGTCTAACATGTGCTGTTTAGTATATGTTGGATGTTTATTTTTTGTTAGCGGTCTAGATGGGAAGGGTCAGGGAAACCACGGCCCTGGTTGAGCTAGCCGGAGCCAGACCCATGCCGATTGGCGGACCGTAGGACCAGGAGTTGGTCATAACAAGATGGCGCCCAAATTTGAAACCAACGCTATAGCCTCCACAAGAGGAACCTCTACTTTCGTGGGTCCAGAAAGCTAAATGGAGAACCGCTCGAGAGGTCCCCAATTAGTAGGTTTCTGGACTGCAAAAGAAGCAAGGAAATAGAGTCCATTTTATGGCAGTACAAATCAAAGTTGAATTGGAATTCCATATGCGACATCGGGCCTGAATAGACCAAAGGCCGATTTGCGCAGCAAGGAATGAACTGTGATATGTACTGTGATAAATAGATAGGATTTAAAATAGAAATAGATAAGAGTAGGAAAAGGATAAGATTAATAGAAGGAGAAAATACAACGGCTGTGTCTTAAACTACAAAGGATACATATGCGTTGATAGAGGAATAGGATAAAAAGATTTTTTTTTATATTTGTAGGGATTCTGAACCAAAAACGGAAGTCCCAAACGGCTAAACACAAATAGCCTTTGCGTTGCTCCAAGAAGGACCAGAAGAAAAAACCCTACAAATAGAAAACAAAAATATTAAATATATATATATATCTTAAGGCATCTTGACTATTAACCATCAATAAAATTGATGGTTAGTATAGTCGACAATGCCGCTAATAACACTCACCCGGAGATCCAGGAAAACACGGTTCAGACGGAAAGCCTCAATCCGGAACCCCAAACATCCTTCCTTATAGCCCCCAGATAGGAAACCAGATATAGTTGTGTTACGAAGAGAACTTTTTATAGAAGTCTATTAGTCCAAAAGTTGAGGAAGGAGCGTTTGTGTAATTATTTATTTATTTATTTCGACAGTTAATAGTATAATTATTTATTCATTTGTTTATTTGGTTTAATAGTGTTCTTTTGTATATTTTTTTTTGTTCTCAATTATTTTTTTATTTATTCATTTATTTAATTTGTTTATTTATTCANTTCTCAATTATTTATTTATTTATTCATTTATTTAATTTGTTTATTTATTCATTTTGTTTATTTATTTATTTGTCTATTTATTTATCTATTTATTTATTTATTTATTTATTTTGGTTATCGGGGACTCATTCTGGTGGTACCGAGCAGTATCGAAATTAATTATTATAGTCAGTCAGCGCTCGCATATAAATAGATTGGATTATTCGTATTGGAACTTGAGTAAAATAAAAATAGGACTCTATGGGTGGACCAAGCCTATCGATGCTCGAAGAAGGGGAAAGAGATTTGGACATGGAAGGGGGAGCTCAGGGCGGTAACGAGCATAGCAGAGAGACCACTCGACTCAGCGCACAACAAAGGGGGGCAATCCCGAGGAACCTCAGCATGGAACAAGCATCAACTCCATTCGGGACGTACTCTCATGTCCAATTAGATCCCATTCAGGAGCAGTATAGCCTGGAAAACGCAGAGGCCTATGCATCCTTCAATCGACGTGAGATGCAGGCCCTCATTCACACCTCCCAAGAGCAGCTAAGGGTAGATCTCAGCCAACTGGTGGATCGAAGGATCGACCAGTGCATGAGGACGGGATTTGAACAAATACTCAGGAAGCTGGATCGGGACTCCGGAAAAGTTCCTTCCTCGAGGTCATCAGAATCCTCCATGGCCACCCAGGTGGAGAATCCACGGCCTAATGGTTCAGCTGGCGGTTCTCCTAATTCGGGAAAGCAACAAGGAGACATACAAAAGACAGAGAAAGCCACGGTGTTCCTTGCCCCACCAAGTTCAGGGACAGGAAACAACAGAAGCCAAGGAGACGCATTAGGAACGGTCGGAACGAACGCCTTGCTGAACCGGGTACTAGCGGAAAGCAGCCAAAGAGCGGAGCGAAACGGTAATTGGGAGTTTCCACCACCGCCGAATAATTGGAGGCACCGGAGCTCGAGCAGGAATAGAAGTTTCCAAGGATCGCAAATGGACGGGCCCAGAAGCACCAATATGGCGGGAACATATATGGTACCGCAGGAACAGGGAGCACAACAGAGGAGCCGGCAGTATGTTCCAATAGACAAATGGGGTTTCCAATTTTCAGGTCGTCCAGGAACGATGAGGGCGGAAGATTTTCTGTTCCGGGTAGAACACCTTCAGAAACAGTATGGGATGCCGTGGATTGAGCTGCTTCGAGACTTCCACCGGTTGTTGACGGAAGAGGCATCCGAATGGTACTGGCTGCTTATAAGGACCAAGCCGCCGCAAGACTGGAGAGAGTTAAAGGAAGCCCTGCAACGCAGATATTGCGACAATAGAGGCGACTACGATCGGATCCAGGATATCGCGGAGAGGAAGCAACGGCAAGGGGAGTCACTGGAGGAGTATTTTATGGCCCTAAGTAGACTGGTAGCTTCGGTGAAATCAGGAGTGGAAAACGACTGGGTCATCAAGACGGCAAAAAGAAACCTTCTAGAACCGATGAGGCAGTGGATCTATCCAATGCGAGTCTACACCCTAGAACACCTGCACGATGAGTGCAAGGAAGTGGAACGAGTGCTAAATCTGGAGCGAGGAGCAGGACATAGGCATCGCGTGAGCGCCGGATTCAAGCCCCGGGAGGAGCAACGAGTTGGAAGACTGGAAGAAGTGCATCCCTACTGGACAGGAGGACCAGCCGAAATGAACGCAACGGACAAACTAGGAGATACGGTGGCGGCGATCTCTAGCGGCACACCCAGAAAAGTGATCACCTGTTGGAACTGTCAGCAGGAGGGTCATGTCTACATGGACTGTGAAGCAGCTCAGCGTAGGCTTTTCTGTTACAAATGTGGATTGGCAAACACCGTAACGCCCAAATGCCCAAATTGTAGGCCGGGAAACGCCAACCGGAACGTTGCGTCGGAGGGCAACCAGCGTTCGATGAAAGAGCCCGAGGTCCAGAAGAGGCAGTAGGAAGGCTAAGGATAGAAGCACGAGTACCATCATCAGACACCCAGGAAGCGATAGAAAATAAAGCGGCAGATAGAGTCTATCGAAGTTTGGAGGAGAGGGTGCGTCAGTACAAGGAGGCGAGGGAAAGAATCTTCCGAGAGAATCAGCTAGCAGGGATGACGATGGTGACAAGAAGAGTCAAGAAGATCCGCGAGCGTTTCAAAGCGAGAAAAAAGGAACGACAGGAAGTAACTCGCTCGGTGATGTCCATGACGCGTGAAGGACCCAAAACAGACCCACGACCATATGCAATGGTCAAGGTAGCAGGGACAATGATGAGAGGACTACTAGATTCCGGAGCTTCGATTAGTCTAATTGGAAGAGGCTGCAGAGAATTGGTGGAACGTCTGGAAATCCCATGGAAGCCATGGCATGCTAAGGTCCGGACGGCGAATGGATCGCAGCAGCAGATCTTGGGCAAAGTGAAGATGCAAGTGGAGTACAAAAAAAGGACTCGTGAAATCCTATTCTATCTATGTCCATCGTTGGAGCAGGAATTATACCTAGGAGTAAATTTCTGGCAGGAGTTTGGAATCGCGACGGAGTTATTTGGAGTATGCGAGGTGGAAATCGCTGAAGAGAAAGCGAACAGAACAGAGACAGACAAGGATGGTCATGAGCAGCATGAACTGGGAGAAGAGGAAACAAAACAACTAAACAAGATAAAGAACTCGTTCCTGAATTTCGAGGAGAACGGTCTAGGAAGGACAGAGGTCATGAAGCATAGCATCGAGCTGACGGAAGGGGCCACCCCAATCAAAGATCGACACTATCCGGTATCACCAGCGGTGCAGACACTCATTTACCAAGAAATAGATGAGATGCTACGCCTGGGAGTTATAGAGGAGAGTGACAGTGCATGGAGTAACACCATCACGTTAGTCAGAAAGCCAGGGAAGAATCGCCTCTGCCTCGATGCCCGGAAGCTGAACAAGATAACGGTCAAGGACGCGTATCCGCAGCAGAACATCGAGGGGATCTTGAGTCGCATAGAAACGACAAGGTATATCTCGAGTATGGACCTTAAGCATGCGTTCTGGCAGATAGAGCTGGACGAAGCCAGCAAGAGGTATACGGCGTTTACGGTCCCGGGACGCCCGTTGTACCATTTCGTGGTGATGCCATTCGGGTTAACAAACGCAGCCCAAAGGCTGTGTCGGCTGATGGACAAAGTCATACCGCAGAGGCTCAGGGAAAGCGTCTTCGTGTACCTGGACGACCTATTGGTAGTGTCAGAAAATTTTCAGGAACACATGGAAATGCTGGAAGAGGTATCCAGGAGCCTGAAGGCAGCAGGGCTGACGATTGGCCTAAAAAAGTCACACTTCTGCTTCAAGGAGCTGCGTTACCTCGGATATGTGATCGGCGGAGGAATCGTGAGGACGGACCCAGAGAAAGTTGAGGCCATAAAAAAGGTGACGATGCCAAAAAGTGCCAAGGAGGTTCGACGGTTTCTCGGGATGGCAGGGTGGTATCGAAGATTCATACGGAACTTCGCAGAACTGGCGGCGCCGCTCACGGATACCTTAAAAAAAGGCAAGTTCGTTATGACGGAGGAGGCGGAGAAGTCCGTAAGGACGCTGAAGGAGGCGCTGAGTGCATCACCGGTTCTGAGACATCCGGATTTTAAAAGGATGTTTTATGTACAGTGCGATGCTTCAGATACCGGAGTAGGAGCGGTACTGTTCCAAATAGAGGAGGACAAAAGCGAACGTCCCATAGCCTTCTTTTCGCAGAAACTGAACCCAGCGCAGCGCAACTACAGCGTGACGGAGAAGGAATGTTTGGCAGCCGTGCTGGCGGTGGAACGTTTTCGTCCGTACATTGAGCTCATGCCGTGTAAGCTGATCACGGATCATTCGAGCCTACAATGGATCATGTCCGTCAAGAACCTGGCCGGAAGGTTAGCAAGGTGGTCGTTTAAGCTGCAACCATATCAGATGGCAATCGAGCACTGCAAAGGATCAGAGAACGTGGTGGCAGACACGCTCTCCAGGATGGTGGAAGCCGTTGAGGAACCGGAGGAAGACTGGATGCTCGGATTCCAAACCACAGAATTTGAATCTCAAGAGTATATGGAGTTAAAACAGTTGCTCGAGGCGGAAAAGGACAGGTTTCCGGATGTAAGGATTGTGGATGGCTTCGTGTTTAAAAGGACCGAATGTAAAAGCGCGGTGGAGTTAGAGGAGAACACCTGGAAGTTGTGGGTACCGGCCTCACTGAGCGCGGCCATGATAGACCAGGCGCATTCCCCGCCTGATAAGGCTCATGGAGGGATGTCGAAGACCCTGCATCGCTTGAGGCAGCGATTCTATTGGCCAGGAATGGTGGCTCAGGTTCGGGCTTTTGTGAGGGAATGTCGGACTTGTAAGGAGACGAAGCCTACGAATAGCGGCCCGCGGCCAGGTCTAGGAGCCGAAACGGTAACCTACAGACCATTCCAGAAGCTATACATAGATTTCTTGGGGAAATATCCGAGATCTCGAAAAGGGCACGCGTATATCTTTATTGTGGTAGACCATTTCTCCAAGTTCGTGTTCCTGAAAGCCATGAAGGAAGCAACGACGGCAGAGGTGGTTAGGTTCCTGGTGGGTGAGGTGTTTCACACCTTTGGAGTGCCGGAGACCATTCACTCGGACAATGGGAAACAGTTGGTGGCAAAGCGATTCCAGGAAATGATACAGGAATTCCACATCCGCCACGTCAGGACAGCAGTGTATTCCCCTCAGTCGAATGCGGCAGAGAGGGTGAACCAGTCGATACTGAACGCCATTAGGGCATACCTGGACGAGGACCACCGAGATTGGGATCTGTACCTGACGGAAATCGAAGCAGCTTTGAGAACGTCAGTGCATACGGCGACGGGGGTAACCCCGCACTTTGCCCTGTTTGGACAGCACAGGTTCACAGATGGAACCGACTATAAGGTGGCTAGGAGGATAAAGGCACTGGAGGACAATGAGCTCCTGTTTTTGCCGCCGTCGGACAGGATCGCCTTGATCAGGGACGCAGTAAGGAGAAACTTGCACGGGGCACAAGAAGCAAGTGCAAGAACTTATAACAGGAAGACGCGAGTGATTCGGTTTCGACCTGGCCAGGAAGTCTTCCGGAGGAATTTCGTCTTGAGCGACTTTGGGAAGAGCTTCAATGCCAAATTCGCAAGGAAGTTTGTGAAATGCAGAATCCGAAGGCCGATCGGCGAAAATATGTATGAGCTAGAGAACCTGGACGGAAAGACCGCGGGAGTATTCCACGTAAAGGATCTGAGGCAGTGACACTAATAAGAAAGGGAGGAGGTAACGACCAGCGGAGAGGTGCCTGGAAGAGAGAGGAAAACATAAATCAGGCATCTTGTAGACATGGAGATACTTGCGGGACAGGAAGACGCCGGCGGAGAGAAGTTAAGTGCCTAGTGACATCGAGAATCCGAGGGGTCGTCTCGCACGTTGGGCGCTGAAGATAGGGTCCAGAGCCGCCTCCCGAGCATGGGTCTGATCCAAAGAGTAGAGCCGAATCGTCCATCTTTCCATTGTCATTTGACGCTAATAAGCGTAAAATGCTAATGTGGCTGTTGTGGCCGATGTAAACAATCGGAGCAGGGCTGCCACATAGGGAAGAAAAGGGCTGCCACATAGGGAAGAAAAGGGCGACAGGGCTGCCACCTAGTCCCGGGCAGGGAAATTTTTGAAAAAGAGGGTGATGACCTGGGACGGATCGGGTCCGGAACAACGGTCCGATCCGAATGACCATGCCAGGTAGAGATCGAAGGTGAATTGAAAGGCAGTGGTCAAGCGGTGCGGTCGCAGGCGCATAAGAAAAAAAAAGAGGAAAAAAAAAAAAGAGGAGAAAGAGCTTTCTCATGTGCGGTGACGCGGAAAAATATAATTTCGCCGGAATTAAAGGAGAAAAAAGCGGGAAGCAGGATCGGCAGGAAGATCAGGTAAGTGGTCGGTCCGGGAGGGAGAGCCTTAATTAATGGGCTTCTTCATTTCCAGGACCGACCAGACTCGCATCTCCGGGGGAAGAAGCCAGGCCGGGAAGGAAACGAAACTAGGCCTGGCACATATTTATTTGAGGATTTAAAATATAAAAAAAAAAATATCAAAGAACCCAACGGTCATTTGATCCCCCCCCACCTTTTTCCTATTGATTTTTGGCGCCGCAGTTTCTTTGGCGCCTGGCGGAAAATAGAAGCCGGGCCTGAGATGTGCTGGTGAAGTGCGGCTGCAGGTGTTGGTTCGACCCACCGAGAACGGACCGCAGGCTAAGGGGCTCTTTCCTTCTATGCGTATAACGGGTTGGCCGTAATCCGGAGAATTGCCTTATCTTCTCGGGGCCGGAATCCGCCCACGAGGAAAGAAGCCTGAAGAGTAGCTGATTGGAAATCCGACGGGGATTTTAGAATCGTCCGAGAGAACCGTTTTTGCCTTTGTGGATTATTTGTTTCTAGTTATTTATAGTTATTTATTATTTATTTTTTTTTATACCCATTTAATTTTCTTGTGTTGTTGTATATGTATTTTCATTCAAATATTCCGTTATTTCTTTTTAATCTGTTTTGTTTTTTTTTATTTATATATATATTTATTTATTTTGTTCCTTTATTTTATACATAAATGTAAGTTCCGATCGCGGCCGTTGGAGCTAACGGTTGGCAATTTCCCAAAGAAATTCGGTAAATTTCCTTTTTGGTTTTGGCGGTAGTCCCTACGTATTAAGGAGAGCTCTCTTAGGTAGGGATATAAATCCGGGCGAAAGTGACACTAATATAATATCAGGATAATGATGAGGATTTAAGCCATGAGCGAAACCAAAGCGTCGGAATAGGAAAAAAAAAAAAGATAAAGGAAAAAAACTAATTAAGTGTCATTTGTAAAATTGTTTAATAAATTATGAAAGGAACAATGAAGACCGAGTAGAGGATAAGTTGGGGGTTAGGGATAGGATAATGGGAAAGTAGGAGGGGATTGAGAGGAGAGAAAAAGGGGCGGACGCACGAGATGGCCAGCGTTCCGCTACGGAAGGGAGGGCAGGCCCAACTACTCCAGGTCAGCAGGAGTAGGACAGAGATCCCGTATTAGTCTTGTGAGGATGAGTGTTAGGAGTTTGTCTCAGTATGTTAGTATTTGAATTTAAATGTTGCGGGGGATTTAGTGTTGTAAAACGTCTAACATGTGCTGTTTAGTATATGTTGGATGTTTTATTATTGTTAGCGGTCTATATGGGAAGGGTCAGGGAAACCACGGCCCTGGTTGAGCTAGCCGGAGCCAGACCCATGCCGATTGGCGGACCGTAGGACCAGGAGTTGGTCATAACAAATTTAAGATTGGATCGATGTAAAGATGGATAAATTACGCAATATAATCAAATTATTACGGACACCGATATACAGGTGATACTTTTTTTCTTCTCCCATATAAGTCAAATTATTTGACTAAATTTTTTCAATAGGTATATAATAGAAAATTAATCTCTCCCGCAACCAGTACTCGATGTGTCTGCACGTTGGTGTTCAACATACCAAATGTTAAGAAAACTTGTAACATTTGAGGACTTTATCGAAAGACACCTTAAATCCTAAACTAAATTAATCAGGAAATTTTGGGAGGAAATATAAAGCTTGACTATGACCCTAAAGCCAACTAACAACTTCGTCTTATTCCATCATCACCGATGACATATGTATTGTGAATATGTACATCGGTATTGGATTTTGCTCTGTCATAAGCATGGTTTGGGCACCTCTGCCTTAAATTTTGTACTTTTTTATGAGTAATGAAATTCACTCTTTGATTAGATAGCGGATGAATTTTAAAGACTTTTCCTAAATGATTCCTAAATGGTTATGCTATTGACCCTTACTTCGTCACTGCAATTAAAGTTTTGTGGTCGCATATTCTGGAGGCGGATGTAGCTATGATATGTTGGCACTTGAGACCGATTCTTTTCGTCAGATAGTGTTGGCACTTAGTGCCCAGATCGCCGTTTTAGCAACCCTCGCCACCCCAAGACCGATAACTTAGGTTAATTCACCGATAGACCTATTTCTATTTCCTTCTTATTATGGTGTAACAAATATCCGGTTCCTCCCATTCGATACTAAAAATGCAAAAATGATACGAAAAGCAAAGATTTTTTAAAATATGTGATGGCGAAATTTTACATGGGCACATGGGCTAAGGGGCACAATTGGATTTCACATTGACAAACTAATAGAAGGAGCTCGGATCATTTCGGAAGTTTGCCTTACAATTCGCGATGTAAAGCTTATAAAGTTGATTATTAAAAATAATAAGCTGGTTGCGAATGTAAACAAAGTTTGTCTGATGAAACAAAGATCCAGATTTAAGAAACATTTTATAAGCTCTAGATTTCCTGTTCTTAAGACGAGAAAGGTGTTCATTCAACCAAGGCGGTTTCGTTGATGAAGACGATGAACCTTTAGGAACAAATTTGTCCAACGCCGTATGGATTACATCATAAAAAGAATCAGTAGCAGCTTCGATAGAGTTAAAAGATGAAAGATATTCCCAGTTAATTCCAGCTTAATGATTGCGAAGAGCACTGTAATCCGTTTTTGAGAAACATTTAGTACGAGGCTGAGCCTTATAGTTAGCATGATAATTGGGGACATCAATTAACACAGAAAGCAATAGTGTAGGATGGTGTCAGCCTTCAGGAAGCGATAGTGGTGAAGACCGATTTACAGTCATCATATAATCATATCAGGATGTCATAAAAGAAGATGGCCTATCTATTCTAAACACAGTGTACTTGGGAACAAAAATTTCATAATCGAGACAGAGGAATTAATCCAGGTTTCAGTAAGTGCAAATCAAAATCAAAAGAAGCACCCTTTGTAAAAAATTAGCTCAATTTACCCAGAATACTTCGAAAGTTTTGGTAGCAGCAAGAAAATACATTATTATTTAGTTTTTTGGAGCTGAATCGGCATAGTTGGGATTTAGAGTGTTGAGCTTTCAGTGCTTTGATAGCGGCCGAATTAATAAAACGAGGTTCAATTTATATTTCAATTTATTATGGTCAATTTAACCCCAAAACAACTGCAGCGGCAGATCCAAACAAAGCCGAATATACAAGTAAGATCTTGCGCAGAAGCTCCGCCAAAACTCCCCAAAGTGCATGCACTACAAAAGAACAACAAAGCGCATGTGAATCTGGGAGAATCAAAGAATATGAATCAGCTAACAACGGGCAATTACGGGCACGGAGATATTTCCAAATCGGCTGAACGAAGTTTGTACTTCAGTGGTCATAGTGCCGAAAGAAGTCAAACTTATATTGGCATTGCGGGCTGTGCAACCAGTGATAGTTGAAGAAACTTCTTTGCATACCGCCTGAAGATCTATTGGTTCCTTGGTTGCGAAGATGCATTGGTTAGATTATTGATTCTGTAACCATACCATGCTGGAGTGCACAGGATTGCTGTGACATTATGTTTCAGTCTTGTTATTTAATTAATGGAATTCGCATCTACTGTCAACATTGTATGCCGTTAGGAGATTAAAACCTATTAAACGATCTCTATGGGCATTGACACCTATGATCGTGGTCTGAAATTTGTACAAATTGTACAAAAATATTTGGAGATGCATGCTTCCATTTAAGCCGACCATTGCTTCCAAAAAGAGTGCTTCAGTCATGATATCAGTTCCCATCTTTTATTAAGGGTTTGCCGCATGGGATAATGTTGTTATTAGGAGAAACAGTTTATGTTTCTCCAATTAGGAAGCGTCCTGGAGTTTACGCTAATTCGTCAGTGGGGTCTGATAACATGGGAGTGATAGGGCGTGAAATGAGGATCGTCTCGACTTCAACGACCATCGTGTTGAGTTCTTCAAACGTCAAAAATGCCTTGGTTGTAATTGATCACCGTACCTTCCCAAAGGGCACCGAATGATAATGCTCTGGGGGAATGAATTTGAAGTCTTTTTCTCTTTTGTTGCAATGTTGAACTTTGATGTCCTTGGCATTGGTTGAAAAAATTGTAGTTATTATCACAAGGATCGTCTGGCACTTTCCTCGAGGAACCGGCGGTGGGGAGCCAAAAAGCGTTTGTTGTGAGATCGCTTACCAACTCCAAGTGCATTGCTTTCGTGGAAAATAAACAAAATACTGCGATATAAGCATTGTCGGGTCGTTGCCTCGAGTTTTATAATGAATCTATATGGGGCCCCAGTAATCATCTCCATAGGTAAAGAACGGTCGAGCCTGCGTGACTCTTTTGGCTGGTAGGTTTCCCATAATTTGACTAATTTGGGCTTGACTCTTGTACATCGCACGCAGTGCGATGTTGGGCATGACGAGCATGAATATTATATGAACGAGTGAGAATATTATAATCTTCCCCCTACAGGAATTACCTGATCAGATCCGAAGGTGGGAAGAAGAATGTCTGAGCTGTTTGCACTTCAAGTAATATTCGAATAGCTGAATCGACGTCGAAGAATGGTGCGTGCCAGCCTTAGTTCACCTAGGCATAGTGCCATCGTGGGGGCCTGTTAGTCTTATAACAGAACCGCATCATTTTTGCAAAAATCCGTTACAGTTTGTGAAAGGAATTACGGTGATTACGGTTGTATATCTTTCCTTGGCGGCCGCTATGCTGATGAATTTAGTTTTTTCGTTTTTTAGTTTTTGCTAGCTGTTGTGCCTCTGGACAAGACGTCAGGTGCATAGTTGGCGGATGACATGTGACGCCATTGAGACGGTTTAATATGCCATAAGTCGTATAATATTGTCATATGTCCCCTGCATTTGTTTAGTCGATTTTTTTGAAATTTTAGTCTATTGATTCTAATATTTCTTCTTGGCAATTCATGCTAGAGACCGGCTGTTGAGGACTTGAGAAATTTTCCATATATTTTCCCGATACTATCCATCCCAGGAGCGGTTTTTTAAGTATGGGATGGTTCGAACCTTGCTTTATGCGACCAACGGAAAAAAGTTCAAAAAATAACTCAGCTCCAATTAATATATCTATCCGCTGAGGTTTATAAAAATATTCGTTTGCTAATGGCAAGTTCTTTAGTAGGATCCAATCTTTCACGTTTACTGACTGGTCAGGGTGATAACCTGAAATTATTTTAAAATCCAAAAGTGGAACAAAAAATCACTACCATTGATTCTCGGCTTCACCACGGTGTGTGTCTTTTTCTTTACTTGTGAATTAGATTGGCTAATTCCAAGCAAGTTGATATACGATTCCTCCCTACGGATCAGTAAGCGTCGGGAAAGATCTTCAGTAATGAATTTGTGACACTGGGTCAAGTAATGCTCGGGCCAATATGTGCTCGCCATTTTTTGATTCATCGCTTACGATCGACGTCGCTAACAAAACCGTTTCTAGAGGCGACGCATGCAAAGCATGTGAAGTAGAAGGGCCATCATTCGTTGGAGGACGTTGGAGGACGATTTTCTCTTGTTGGTGGTAAAGCTTAGTTATTTTCAGTCACTGTAAATCGGTGCAAAAGTTTATGGTGCGATCTTGGACACTTTTGACATCTAGTCGATTTTCACTTCGCTACGGTGTGACCTTTTTGCAGACAATTTAGACAGAGAGATGCTGCAGAGAGACCTTTGCATTACAGCAAGGCGAGCGAACGGACTGCACTAGGTCATAAAATGGTCTTGAGCGTTGCAATAACTGCAAGCTGGTTTGGTGCTGGGAGACGAGCAAGCCAACAAATTTCTATTAATTTGCTTGCTAAGCCCAATTTTTTCCAGTTTTGTTTTGCCAGTTTCTTTAGCTACGACCTACGTACCTACATACGAAATAATATTTTTTCGAAATCGGACCACAGCGGCAATTCCTCATAATCCAGTGACTCTTCCCATTTTTGCCTGGTCACTGGATCTACTCTACTCAAAACTAAATATATAATCATAGATTTTGCAATTTTAGTGTCATCTCTTATGGATTATTATCATTATTATGATCCAAAAATCTATGACACGGTATTGAAACGACGGCGCAGACGGCTGTAAAATTTTCGGAAGGCCTTAATAGTTACTAAGGCTTCACCTGAGAGGCAAGAAATTAAATGAATAAATTTTTTTTATAACAGGAATGTTCACATATTTTTTTACTAAGGTCTCGAAAAGACTTATACAATTTTTTTAACTCCGAATAATTTTTACTGAATATTGCACACAAATTCATCCATTTCGCTTCATTGCTCGATCTAGTCTTGCAACTCATTTGCTTTAAAAATTTGCATATCTAAAACTTAAAGCCTGCACTCTAGCTCGGTCTTTTCTAGAGGAAGTGATCCAGCTTCCAAACGTTCCTCTAACCGGCGAATGCTTTTTACTTTAAAATTGAATCTTCTTTTTAAATCATTAAATTCTATTACAATCCATTCTGCAAAAAGGTTGTCTTTTCTAAAAAAAAGTGAAAGCAATGAAAATTTTAATATTTAAAATTATTTATTTATATATTTTTTAATTAATTAAATTAAATTAATTTTAATTTCAATTTTGATAAAAAACGAAAACGACAAAAATTAATTAGTTTAATAAATATTAATATTATTATAAAATGTTTATTTTTAAGTAATACGGCAAATGTATACATTTTTTATTTTGATACAATAAAAAATATTTTTTTAATTTAACAAAAAACAACGACAGCGAAAAGAACTAATTAATATAATTAATATCTAAAAAAATATTTGGCCGCCAATATATACCGAAAACAATATGAACAACCAAGTTGTAGGGTAGCGCGTCACTTGACGTTCCGTTAAACCAAATATGCAAAAAAATGCATATACGTGCATAAATACAATAGCGGATAATGGTGGGACGCGAAAACGATAAGTTTACCGCTGAAAATAATTTTTGGACCATTTATTTGGCAAATACTTACAACACCGAGAACGAGAGGTAGAGGGCGACAGTGATTGTAGAAAAATATATGTGTTTAGATAGCTTTAATAGGCAGGAGCTTTAAATAATGGCCCAAATCTAGGCTTTAATAAAAACAAGCTCTGTTAGATTTATATGCATAAGCACAACTTATTTTTCTACCTTGATTTGTTTGATATACAAATTACATATGTGGCCTGTGCGAAGGCCGATTTTAGAAAAGAGTGACGCAATAGCGCGGCTTAACGCTTTATGCTGCGGAGCGACCGAGAAATACCGCCAGAGAGCGAGACAACGCTAGCGCATGACGGCAGATGCAGGTGGCCGATCGAATGCATGAGAGCTGGCGACGCGAAAAGACATATAAAGAGCGAACCCGTCACGGATGTCTATTTCAATAAATTATTGCCGGCCAGTCTTGCGGTGATTTCTTGACTCGACATACTCTCCTGGAAGTTGAGCTTTGAAGGTGCAGCGAGCAATTGGTTGACTGCCCGCTTTGTAGCTCCGGACGTCGCTCTTAGAAGCACTACCCGAAATATTCCGTCATCTCCAACGAACATTTCCATTACACTCGCAAGGGGCCACTTTATTTGCGGCAAGTTTTCGTCCTTACCCGCACGATGTCATCCACTGCTATGCCTTGACGTGCCATTTCGATCGTTGCTGCGACAGGGTTAGACACTCTTCATTCCATCTGGACCAGAAACATTACCTTAAAAAATACGACGCGTAACTCCGTGCAGTGATCAAATCCAAGGCGTCAAACTTAAAAAAATTTCGCAGCAATTTATTATGTGGGAATGGCCATCACAGATCACGCATGCTGACAAGCTTGTAATCAGAAATGCAGAGTTACCTGGATCAAAGGGTTTGGTGTATATGACGTCGTCGGCAAATCCTTGTTCTCCAAAATCCGGCATCTCTGCTCGAGGAAACTGGCGATGTACTCTTACGTTGGAATAAAATCCAAGGAATCCGAGTCAGCCTGCAGTTAATTCCACCGGGACTGTGTGCAATATATGCTCGCATATGCGAATTAAATGTAACCGACAGGTCGCGAAGCCTCGTTGTCGATGCGGATTGATAGCTCACGACCCACTGTGCAACTAGTATATATGCAACGGGCCATATACACAATATGTATGAGCCATTGTAGCACTATGCGAAAAACGAATGCAATATGCGTATGTATGTAAATAGATGTTTTTATTTCGCTCACAAATCGCAACCCGAATAATGTTTTTAATAAAGTTTCTAAATTTCCTTTTTTTTCAAGGACAATCAAGTCGGGGCTCACAAAATGTACGAACGAAATGAACGAAACCTCAGCAGGATGTAAAACAACTTCGGTTGGATGACAGAACTAGCTATTTAGAGATCATTCAAAGAATTACCTGATGTGGTATCAGCGGACCCACCACCCTTAGTTTCGTCGTGGTATTGTCCTTCTTTAGCACACAGCGATGTGGCAAGATGTGGCGAGATTTGCAATGTCGATGCCTGTGAGTACGAGTCACCCAATAAACCGGATTAATGTTTAATTGGCAACCTGACTGTATAGGCACTACCTTCTAACTGCACGAAGTTCCTAACAAAGTTACTATTGCAATCAAGTTCTTCCTTTGACGCCTTCGCAATCGGATCAATGCAGGTTTCAACACTCCAGAACTGCCGAAGGAGTTGATCGAGCCGCTCAGCTAAAGGGCATTTTGGGCAGATCAGTCCCGACCGCTCAGCTGCCATGAGGACCTTACAATTGTCAGGGCCTCCGTCTCCACAAACAATACAACCGAGACCAGTTTTTCGGATTGAGGGCAAACCAGAAGACAGATGAATTTAACCCACACAAAGCAGCTCGTAAAATAATCCTGCTCCAATTAGCAAATCAATCCGCTGAGGTTGGTGAAAATGAGGATCCGCTGGCTTCACATAGGCGGGAATTTTCCAAGAGCTGACGTCCAATGCAAAATTGGGCTGAAGATCAGAGATGTTGGATGCTACGATCGCAGTTACTCGCGCCGAGTAGTCAGAGCATTGGGATTGCAAGCTGTCTTGTACAGAAAACCTATCTGTAGAGAGCCCTGCGTCACCTATACCGGATACAGACACCGGAGACTTTATCTTCCGCAGCTGCAGCTGGTTCGCCAGCCTTAAAGTGACTAGATGCACCTGCGAGCCAGAATCGAGCAGCTCTCAGCAGGGCAGTAGAACTCCGAAGCGGTTCCTAACTGGAATATTGGCAGTGGCTAGCAGAACCACATCACCAAAACGATCCTTAGCGATCCTCGCCTAAACGATCCTCAGGCGACAAGCTTCAAAACCTTGGGCAGGCGCTTATTATGTGAGAATGGCCATCATAGATCATGCATGCGAAAGAATTTGTAATCACAAATTCAGAGTTATTTGGATGAAAGGGTCTACGTCGTCCTACCGCAAGGTTTAATGTATATTGTCGGCAAAACCATGCATCTCAAAGTCTGGCATCTCTGCTCAAGAAAACTGGCGAAAGACTCCCACGTTAGAATGGAATCCAAGGAATCCGAGTCAGCTTGCATTTCTTTCCAATTAGACTGAATGGCATCATAAACCTTCTGCAACAGCACTTGGATTATGATGCAGCTAGCAATCTGTTTCGTTGTGCCTATGCTTGCAAGGGCTCGCATATGCGAATAAAATTTATCCGAAAGCTCGGGAAGCCTCGTCGCCGCTGGGGATTCTACCGCCCTCTGATGCAGTACCTCATTAGCATGAGCTTGAAAAATAAGCTGGCGATTACTCAACCCTTTTGTTATCAGCTCCAATGCGACATCATAATTTTTGTCAGCTCCAACGATCGAACAGTCTCCAAGGCAGATTCACAAAGGCAGGACCATAGGACAGAAAGGAGGACAGAAAGATTGCTTGAAGGTTGCTAAATCAACTTAAAAAGTAAAACTGGACAAATTTGTTTTAGTTCGTTTATTTATTGTCAGCTCGCAACCCACTATGCAACTGCTATATAACGGGGTAATATATGTATGAGCGATTTAAGCACGTATGTATGTCAATATATGTAAATATTGCACGCACAAATCACAAACCGAATAATAATTTTTTGTGTTTTAATTTATTTCATATTTTAAGCTGAGCAGCTCAAATTTTCAATTGGAAATAATTCAACAAAATAATTTCTCAAGCACAATCACAACGGCGTCACTGTTCAGTTACCGAACGTTTTCGGGAGCTTTAATTATTGTTTCAAATCTAGGCTTTAATAAAAACTAGCTCTGTTACATTTATATGTATAAACACAATTTATTTTTCTATTTTGATTTGGTTGATTTACAAATAACATATATGACCTGTGCGTAGGGGTTGAAGATCGATTTTAGAAGTAAGTGTCGCGAGAGTGGGGCTCAACGCTTGATGCTGCGGACCGACCGAGAGTTACCGCGAGAAAGCGAGACAACACTAACAGGTGGCCGACGTAACGTACGGCTCGAATCGTGGGAATAGATCCGAGATAATTTAAGAGAAGATTAAGAGAAAGATATCACGAGGAAAAGTGTTGCACAGATAAGGCGTTTAATATATGGGATTTAAGATTGTTAGTGGAGCAAAGTGACAAGATGTGGTAGAGACCATTGTAGTCCGAACATAATACCCCGAACGGATCGTGTTGGCTGAGCAGTAAAGGACGAAAGTATATAGTCCTTCTACTAGAAACGTTAAAATTTCAGCGTGTTAGTAAATGTTGGCTATCTACATTTCCACAAATATGATTATATAGAAACATGACACCCATCATCGTTCTACGGTTTGTTAATGATGGAGGGAAGGTGAAGATTAGCATCCCAATTAAGTTCCCTAAGAGCGAAAGTCAGAAAATTTTTTTGTACAGATTCTATGTGATTTTGGTGTACTCCGTATTGAGGACTCCAGATCGAAACTCAATAATCGGACGTACCAATGATGCATGAATGATGATCACACCCATAGCTTTATTAACCATGGTAGATATATGGTCGGTAAATTTAAGTCTCAATTCAAATAGGGAAGTCGTTAATAAACAGTGTAAAAGTAAGGGTCCAATATGTCTTCCTTGGGACACCAAAGATGTGGCGCGGACTAGGTTAGGTTAGGTTAGGGCGGTGATGCTTGGACATAGAAGACGCCCCGCTTCCACTTGAGCCGCTAGGGCTCCTTGTGCTACCGCTAACTAAAGGTCCAGTCTGGTATGACCAAAACTATTCTTGCTTCATAGATTCGCCTCTCGCAGTCTTATTGCCGCCAGAGTGGCTATCTTTACCCCCATCAGTTTTACCGGTAGTAAGTCAAGAATGAGATCTAGGGCATCGCTAGGCGTAGTGCGTGGACTGCCTGTTATACAGACTTCCGCCATGCGCTGCGTCTTCCTGAACCTATCCCTGCATAAGGAGTTGTCTAGGGCAGGCCACCAGACCACAACTCCATAAAATAAGATTGGTCTGATGATCGCTGTGTATAACCATCTGACTATCATTGGAGGCCATTTTAGGCCTAACGCCTTGCGGCAGGTATAGAGTGCTTAGCCGCTCTCATAGTCCTATTTTTTTCCCCTCGAGCTTCCCTGTCATTAGGTCGCATAAGGTTTATGGGAACTTCTCTACAAAGGCAATAGCAACATCGTCCGCGTACGCAATGATACAGCCGCCACCCTCTAAGGATCGCAGTAGGCTGTTAACCTCAACTTTCCAGAGAAGCGGTGAGAGCACACCTCCTAGCGAGGAGCCTCTTGACGTATCTTCGAATAGTCGAACCTTCAAGAGTAGCCTCGACACTCCTGTTGACCAGGATCTGCCGTATTAGGTGAACTGATCGATCGTCTATTCCAAGTCCCGTCAGTGCATCAATTATTGAGCACGGCAAGATGTTGTTGAAGGCCCCTTCTATGTCTAGAAAAGCAACAAGTGCGTATTCCTTAAAGTTGATCGCTCGCTCGGCGATCATAGTGATTTCGTGCAGGGCTGTTTCTGTTGATCGGACCCTTTTGTAAGCATGCTGAGAGCATGAGATGTCACTTGGGTTTATGTTTAGTTGGAGATGAAGACTTAAGAGTCTTTCCATAGTCTTAAGGAGGAAGCAGACTTATAGGTCTGAAGTCTTTAGGGGTGCAGTGGGATGGTTTGCCTACCTTAGGTATGAAGACAACCTTCGTGCACAGCCACGCCTTTGGAACCATACCAGTAGTGAAGACTGTACTGAAGATTTTCTTTAACAGAACCGGTGTTATACCATCTGGGCCCGGAGATTTGAAGGGTTTAAAACTATCTATTGTCCATTTAAGGTTTCTGTCACTAAGTAGGTAGTTGAGTGAGCCCTGGTGGTCCTGGCTACGCATCACCTGGGATGTTTCTTCCGATGAGCAACCCGGGAAGTGTGCGTTGACAAGGGTCTCCAGGGATTCCTGGCTTGAGGTTGTCCACCGCCCATCCGTGTTCTTAATATAACCTACGATAGGGGCTGTAGTAGGGAGAATCTTTCTTAGGCGGGCGGCCTCTGATGTCCCTTGGATGTTGGTGCACAAATTGGCCCAGGCAACCCTCTTTGCTTTTCGCAATTCGTTGTTATACCGCCTAACTTCAGCTTTGTAGGCCTCCCACGCCTCGTCTGTGTTGGTATGGTACGCGTGGTTAAAGGCCCTACGTGAATTTTTCTTGAAGGGGGCTAACGACGAGGTCCATGGAGGCTCCTTCGATCTGCTGCTACCTATTCTTTTCTTGTGGGCAGGCCCTGTGGTATGCTTTTGCGCTCGTCGCAGTAACTTTATCTACCATGGCGTTGAGCCCCTCGTAAGTCTGGATAATCTCTGAAGGTGGTTCACCTAAGGATCTATCTAGTATCTTTTTATAGAGCTCCCAGTTTGCCTTCCTAGGATTTCGAACTGCTTGCTTGGTGAAGTTTTCAAAGCTTACAGCATGTATCTCAATGTAGCGGTGGTCTGAAAAGGAGTGTTTGTCTAGGACTCTCCAGCTGGTGATTGCATCAGCCAGGGAGTGCGAGAATAACGTAATGTCAAGAACCTCTCTCCTGTTTTTGACGACGAAGGTGGGTTCTGAACCTCTGTTACCCACTAGAAGCTTAGAGCTGAGGATAAAATCGAAGATTGACTCACCCCTCTCATTTGTGTCAGTGCTTCCCCACTGATTGTTTTTTTTTTTTTTTTTTTTTTAAACTTTGCTTTTATTTATTGGATCTTCTCTTAATTTTAAGACTAACAATAAGTTTTCAAATCTTAACATTAACATTTAACTAACAGTAGACTAAGACTGCATTCTGGTTGCACGTTCCTCAAGACGGTCGCTGGGTGGGTAGGTCATTGCGACGAAGTCGTGATTGGTTGCTCAACCTTGTTAGACCTCTCGCCAGGTGGTTAGGGTGCGACAATAGCTTGCTAAAGTACTTTTCCTTCCGTTCTGCGATCACATCTTTGACTGGAAGAATGTTTAAGTCGCGATGTATGTTTTCGTTGCGAACGTACCACGGTACCCCGGTGATTGTTCTCAAGATCTTCGACTGAGCTCGCTGGACTATGTCAATATTGCTATTGCTGGCATTCCCCCATAACTGGGAGCCGTACATCCATATAGGTTTAAGTACCGAGTTATACAGCAGGACTTTATATTCAAGGCAAAGGGGAGACCGAGCGTTGATAAGCCAATGAAGGCTGCTGGCTTTTAGCTTTAGGTGGGTTCATTTAGCTTCTATGTGCCGACGCCATGTGAGTCTTCTATCGAGGTGTACTCCTAGATATGTTACCTCGTTTGCTTGCGGAAGTAGGGTGTTGTTTAGCGTAAGGCGCGGGCAGTTTTGCCTATTCAAGGTGAACGTAACGTGCTTGCATTTTTGTTCGTTTACTTTAATTCGCCAGTCTGATAGCCATTTTTTAACATCCACCAGATGAAGAGCTAGCTGCGCAGTTGCTGCATCGGGCATTTTGAGCGGCTAAGAATAGCTGTATCATCAGCAAACGTAGATGTTGTTAGTCGTGTGCTTGTCGGGATGTCTGCTGTGTACAGAACATATAATGTTGGTCCGAGTACACTTCCTTGAGGAACTCCAGCTCCAACAGTGAATTCGTCAGATATATCAGTGTTGCACCTCACAGCAAATTTTCTGTCGTAAAGGTAAGACTCTAAAAGCTTGTGGGTATTACAAGGGAGCATTGTCTTGATCTTGTACATTAGACCTTCTAGCCAGACTCTACCAAATGCTTGAGAGACATCTAGAAATATTGCGGTACAGTACTCGCGTTTTTCGAATGCATTCCGAATTTCTGCTGTTATCCGGTTGACCTGCTCAATTGTTCTGTGCTTTTCACGAAAACCAAACTGATGTGACGGGATTCCTTCCTGGATCCTTAGGTATGTGTTTATTCGAGTCAGAATGCATTTCTCAAAGAGTTTAGATAAGCATGAAAGTAGGCTTATAGGTCTATACGACGTGGGAATTGTGTGGTCTTTTCCCGGCTTTGCTATCATTATTATAATTGACTTTTTCCATGGGTGATAGTGCAGACGGCGCAGTATGGAAGCTCAATGATCATTTTGGGAGTTATGTTAGACCTCTCGCCAGGTGGTTAGGGTGCGACAATAGCTTGCTAAAGTACTTTTCCTTCCGTTCTGCGATCACATCTTTGACTGGAAGAATGTTTAAGTCGCGATGTATGTTTTCGTTGCGAACGTACCACGGTACCCCGGTGATTGTTCTCAAGATCTTCGACTGAGCTCGCTGGACTATGTCAATATTGCTATTGCTGGCATTCCCCCATAACTGGGAGCCGTACATCCATATAGGTTTAAGTACCGAGTTATACAGCAGGACTTTATATTCAAGGCAAAGGGGAGACCGAGCGTTGATAAGCCAATGAAGGCTGCTGGCTTTTAGCTTTAGGTGATTTTAGGTGATTTTAGGTGATTTTTTCGGATTTAGTTGGTTTTTGATGATATTAGCGATTTCGTTTCGGCGAAACTCGATTGGTTCATGTTGAAGCTGATGCTCATATGGTAAAGTCGGCAAAGTAAAGGCACTAGTGGCCGGATTTGGTTGGAAGATATTTTTAAGGTGATTGGCAAACGTGCTGGCTCTGTCTGCATCGCTGCGCGCCCAGCCGCCTGTGGGATTTCTAATAGGCATCACGGTTTCTTTCGGTGAGCTTAGAGTTAGGTGAGCTCTCCATAGTGAGTGTTTTGTACTAGAAGTTGACAATTGCTCTATATAGCGGCGGTGGACATAAGCTTCTTCTTGCTGTAGGGCATTAGTAAGTTGACGTAAGGCATGTCTTAAGCTTTGCTTAGCAGATGGTGATCTGTGGAATTGCCACTCGCGACGTAAACGCCGCTTTTCGAGGACGAGCTGTTCGATTTTTAGATTTGTCTTTTTATTGCTTTATGTATTTATAGTTTGCGATGTTGAGGCTCGAGCTGCAGAGACGAGTACAAACTCAAGTGAATTAACAAAGCTGTCTACGTTGGCTTCATCGTGGAGGATGAGGACTAAGCTCAATGTGTGAGCTGATATATTTTCTGTACTTAACACAATTGGTTTTCTGTGAGGTCAATTTTAATGGTTGTTCCAATGTTCCTGGATGTCGCAGTAGAATAAACAGGACAGGCGAGTGATCAGATGAAAGATCCGATAGGCAATTGGCGCTTATCAGATTTTTAGGGATGTTTTTGGTAATCGCAAAGTCTATTAAATCTGGTAGTTTCCTTGGGTCTGCCGGCCACATAGTCGAGCTTGTTCTTGGCTTTGATAATTGCATTATAGAGCTGCTTCCCTTTTGGAGTCACGAGACGGGATCCCCAGTGTGTGTGCTTGGCATTGTAGTCTCCTGCTGCTATGAAGTGGTCTCCAAGTGTGTTGAAAAACTGCATAAACTCATCTTCAGCTATATTGAAGCGAGGGGGGCAGTATACGGCGGGTAGTGTAAGTTGGTTGCCAGTATTTAGTTGTATATTTATAGATGTGGCCTGTAGGTAGTTTTTGGCAAATTTGTTTTGATAATGGTTCTTTATGCGGCTTCTGATTAGAATTCCAGTCCCACCATGTGCTTTACCATCTGGATGATTTGTTCCGTAGAATGAATATCCTCGTAGTGGAAAATTGTTAGTTGTGCGCATAAACGACATAAATTCCGTCAGGCTTTGTTGTAGGCTGCAAAACGACATAAATTCCGTCAGGCTTTGTTGTAGGCTGCATATCATAGCTTCAAAGTTGCTTTTTGGCTTCTCTGTTGGTTGATGTTGCTGAGCCGTGTTCGGTTCTTGGTATGCTCATTGCAGAAATGAGCTTCTTGAGGCAGGTGTCGCCAGTCCTGATTTTAAGGCGCTTGCGTATGTCACATTTTTGTCAGAGTTAATGGGTCCTAGTGAGGATCTGGCTGCAGTCGAGAAGAAGACTTCAGGGTTTGATCTGGACGCCGTGAACTGTCCATTTTGGGTGCGGGCAGCTATTCCTTTCTGGTGGATGCGACTTTTCAGCTCCTTACAGACTGGGCATCCTCTATAATTAGCAGTGTGATTGCCACCGCAGTTGCCGCACTTTTTCGAGTTGCTGTCATATTTGCTCGCTGGGCAGTGTGCGAAGTCATGAAGCTCTCCGCAAACTACACACACCGGGCGCAGTTTAAAGTATGACCTTGTATGGCCATATTCCTGGCAGTTCGCACATTGTACCGGGCCATTGCGTTTGTGCGGTTCCTCAACTGTAATTCTGCGGTGCAGCAGGTACTGAAGATTGTATATTGGGTGCACTTCGTATTTCTTCAAGAGCTTGGTTTCTGCTTCGAGCTCAACCTTAAAGAGTGGCTGCGGCTTTCTATCCCTGTTAAGGATATTAAAGACTGTCTTGGCGCTAAAACCCTTCTCCTGTAGCGCCTTTTTTATCTCTGCAGGCGTTACTTCGGGCTCTATGCCCTTAAGTACGACTTGCAGGCCCTTGCTGCTTTTTAGCTGATACGTGTAAAAGTTCTTTTTATTCTCGGTAAGATATTTTGATAATACTCTGTAGTTATCTTCAGACTTCATTTGAACTTTTGTTTCTTGAATGTTGCCCTTTACAAGGGGTATTATGTGGAAGTTATCCTTACCAATAAGCTCAATAATTTTGTTGACAAGAACATTGGAACTTTTTTCGCGTATATAGATAGGCGGAGGTTTTGGCTTCCTTTTCTCAACTTCAGTGGATTCGACCGCCTCAACCTCATCGGCGTCTGCCAAAATTATAAATCGGTTTGAGTTAATGGGCGTTTCTTTTGCTGCTAGGCTAGCATTGCCACGGGTTATTTTGCGTTTGGAATTCAGGGGGCTCAGCTTCCTTTTGATTTGGATGTAGCGATCCATGCCAGTCTGCACAGCCGGCTTAATATAGTCATTGTTTTTGTTTTGGATTTCGGGCAGCGTGGACGTATTACTATTTGCGCTGCTAGCTGATGACGCGCTGTCGATACAGTTGCGGTTGTTGTTGTTGTTACTGTTGACGTTGTCAAAGAAATTGAGGTGCTAGTTACTGCACTCTTTGGCTGCAGAGACATCGATGGTATCGAGGGGGAGCAGGAACGCGCTCTCTCGCTCTCTACGTTTAAGAATTCGGTCAAGTTGGGGGTAATTGACCGCGCTTGATCAGAGCTTGCATGGTCTTCGGTTGCTTTAAAAGAGAAGTACGCGTTGTTTCTTTGTACTGAGAGCCGTCTCTCGTCTTGCTCACGTTGACGTTGTGTGCGAACGTCGTTTAAGCTCATTCCAGTCGAGGTTGATTTAGTTTGAGTTTTAAGAGTTGTGTTTTATATTAATTAATTAATTAATTAATCAATATAAACATTAGCGATTTCATCACAAAAAGCGTCTTTTCGCGTTATTGTAGATTTCTTAGACCAGTCACTGCACTTTTATGATTTTATTGAATATTTTTTCCCGGAGCACAATAAAAAACACGTCTGCATGCGACGACAGTCGAATATTAATCCCACTGATTGTGATGAGATTTGGCATCGCATCCTATTAGTAGGACGATTTTCTTCCTCTGTCTGTCTTCTCAGAGAGCCCTTGCCAAGTCACTCTCCTCTGAGGTGCACCCATCCAGAATGCCCTCTTCTACATCTGACATTCCCTATGGGCGGACCTCTTCGGTCGGTTCCTCCAAGTCGATGCCTCCTGACTTACTCTTTGCATCCGACTTGTAGAACCTCACTGCTACGTGCTCGAACCCGTACTTAATACGGCTACCAGCACCCTCCAGGATCCTCGCAGTCTCCTTATTTAAAGTGAGGACAACCTGCCTTCTTAGTTCCACTGGTTCCTCCACCTTGGCGTGGAGTGTGGGATTGCACATTTTTAGCATGGCAGAGTTTTTAGTATGGTTGCAGAGTCCGCCGGCTTTTCTGTCAGCCACACGCGGGACCTCGGTTTGCTGGGGATCTTAACGCAAGCAAGCGACGCAATCATGCGATTGTAGAGGCCTACAGACCTCGCATCTTGGCTCGCTATGACCTTGATGCTACCCTGGTACCACCCTGCGGCTTCGCAGTCCGGTGGAGGTCCTCCGCTCTTGAGCATCTCCTCCATGAAGCGCCCATGCAGCTCGTTCACCACCCTCCGCCAAAGCTCCTTGGGGATCAGGCCATCTTTGGAGCCGTTGTCAACAACCCAAATGATGGTCCTACCCTTTGTAACCTCGGCGAAGGACCTGTTACTCTGCTGCGTCTGCACCTTTTTCTTCTTCGCTAGGGGCGCTCTACCGTCAGTCGACCTCTGCCTCTTCGCACTTTGTGCGCTATCTTTTGCAGAGTCGCCTACTCCTGTCGGCTTCTTCGGATCCAGTCTCACTCCCGCTTTTGCTGGCTGAAAGTCAGGCAGGATTTCCCTCGCCCACTTTATTATCTCAGCCTGGTCGGGGTTGGATTCCGCCGATGGGTCGGCCCTCATCAGAATGAAGGTCGGTCTCCTCCTATCCTTATAGGAGCCCTTCTGCTGCAAGGGGCCAGCAGTCGCCGGACCGGGGCCTTCCTTAGGGATACCGCCGGTGCGAGAGGAACTCGATCTTGCCCCCCACACCGTTTGGTGGTCCCATAGTGGGCCTCGTTTTGAGGGTCGGTGCCTTGGCATCTCCCCCTACACCGGCGCAGCTCGCCTCCATACGTTGTCCCTCAGTGGGGAGCTTCGCCATCCCAGCATCTCTTTGGCCTCTATCTGCGTTGGAATTGACGGATCCATGCTCCCATTTCCGGACTTTCTTGGGGAGTTCCGTTCTCCTCTATTTTTATACCCTTGCAAAGGGTATTATAATTTTGGTCAAAAGTGTGCAACGCAGTGGAGGAGACATCTCCGACCCTATAAAGTATATATATTCTTGATCAGGATCACCTCCTGAGTCGATATAAGCATGTCCGTCTGTCCGTCTGTCCGTTTCTAAGCAAACTAGTCTCTCAGTTTTAAAGCTATCGAGTTGAAACTTTGCACACATCCTTCTTTCATCCTTCTTGCAGGCAGTATATAAGTCGGAACGGCCGGTATCGGTCAACTATATTATATAGCTGTCATATAACTGATTGATCGGAAATGCCATATTTCGTTGCTTTTCAAGTAAGGAGGATGGGACTTTCTATGAATTCTAATTTGGGCAAACGTATACGATCTGCCAAATTTCATAAGGATCAGCCGTCTATATCCTATAGCTGCCATGTAACTGATTGATCGGAAATGCCATAACTTCGCTGTTTTTCAAGTTAGAAGGGGATTTTCAATGAACGCCTCTTTGGACAAAATAATTCGATATGCTAAATTTCATAAGGATCGGCCGACTATATACGATCCGTTATATATCTAATAATATAAGATGCGTGGCGCCACCTAGTGGACTGCAAATCAACTGCAAGGGTATACAAACTTCGGATCCGCCCGAAGTTAGCTTTCCTTTTCTTGTTGTTTTTATTTTTATTACAATTCATATCTGGACCCACGAGTAGGCGGGAAGGGGTTCGTCCACCATGACATAGCCCGCTTATCCGCCTAATTGAAACTGAGGGGTCGGTCGGTCTCCCAGAGTCCGCATATTAACGTCCGTGCACCCCCCGGACATGCATCTTTCTGCGTATGCTGTTCCACCTTGAATTGGGGTGATTTGAGGAAGGGAGTGTTCTTCTCCACGCCCGACTACGATTCGCCAGCGTCATCGGCAGAGACATGACCTTACCAGGACCTGTTGCCAGACGCCCTCACGTGGAGAGTATAGTCGCACTACCAGCGGTGTACACAGATACGGCACATGAACTCATGCGTTTCTCCCCTGTAGTACCCGTTGGCTGACGGCCTGGCGCGGACTAAGCACGACGTAAAATCTTTGAAGAAAAGTAGCTCGAAATCCAGATAAAAAGATCAGTTGGGAATCCCAAATGACTGAGGTTACTTATAAGAAGCAAATGGTTAACAGAGTCAAATGCTTTACTGAAATCAGTGTAAATGACGTCTGTTTGTAAACCATTCCGGAACCCATCCATGATAAAAGAGGTTAGCTCCAATACGTTGGTAGTAGTAGAGCGGCGCTTCATGAAACCATGCTAGCACGGAGTTATTATTAAATTACATAGGTGTTGCGAATGTGGAGTGATAATTTTTTCAAAAAGCTTTGGAGTTGCTGACAATTTAAAGATGCTTCTATAATTTGCAGCTTTGGATTATTTTCCTTTTTCATGCAGCGGAATAATGAAAGATTCCTTCCACATATGGGGAAAGATGGAAGATTCCAGCGATAGATTAAAAAGTTTAAGGAGCGGTTTGCACAGAACATCGGCGAAGTTCTTTAGAACACAGCCTGGTACTCCATCAGGGCCTGGCGAATACACGGGCTTGACCTTAAGAAGATCCGATAGCAACCACTTTGATCGAAAGATGGGCAAAATATAAGGTGGGCTGATTGGATATTATAAGTATAAGGCTGAGCTGAACTGCTGCTAGGTGAATACGTTGTTTGAAAAAACTGTGCAAAGAGATCAGCCAGTGCCTGATCAGTGTTCGCATAAGAGTTCTCAAACGTGGAGGAGTGGAGGAAAGTGGAGGAAGAGTGGAGGAGAAGAAACATGTTTGTGCTTAGTGTTTACAAAGTTATAAAACTGCTTCGGATCCTGAGTAAACTGAATCCGGCAGCGGCGAATATAACTCCTTTAACATTCTTCGTTATGCACGGTGAAATTGGACCGAGCTACTATCTTGAATAACTAACTGTACAGCCAGATAATCTATGTTTGTTTAAAAGTCTACTCATAATGTTCTTTAAATTTATAAGGTGCCTTGTTTACCAAGGCGGATTCGTTGAAGCGGACGGATATTTCTACGGCACGCAAGCGTCGAAAAATGAGTTTAAAGTGAAATAAAATTTTTTTACTGCGATGTTTATATCCTCACATGCCAGTTAATCCGACCAAGCAAAATCCGAGATTAACTTATTCAGTATCATAAAGTCAGCCTTACGGAAGAAACGACCTTTATGAGATTTAAGTGTAGACTTAAGGTCAATTAAGAAATTGTTTTCGATTGAAACCTCAAGAGTGGGATGATATGGATCGTCAGGGTTTGAAAGGGGCAAAGTTCTGGAAAGAGTAATTCCATCAGGATCAGAAACGAAATATAAGTCCAACAGCCGACCTAAAGAATTTCTAACGTGGTTAATTTGCCCAAGTGACATGTCAAACATGCCCGCAGGGAAGTCGTGGTGGAAGTTTAGCTGTAAAGACGGTGAATTTTCAACATTTGACCACATAAGTTCTGGGATATTAAAGATATTCTATCACATCTAAAAGTGGAGTACCTACTAGGAAAAACTTCGGAGCTTAAGATCTTCGGCTTTAACCAAGTTTCTGTAAATACAATTATGTGAGATGCAAAGAAAGAACTATCAGAATACAGTTTGGGAAGTTTACTACATATCCCTCTAGTATTCTAATAGGTAAGTGTTAGTGAAGACATTGGTTTTTTGAAATTGAGGACGATGAAGTGGAAGGTTGGTCAGTGGCCATAACATGTGGGAGTTTTACACCCACAGGTTTGGTTATTATTTTTGAAATATTCGGAAGCCGAATTTTTCTCAGGTCCGGCCCTTGGGGTGGCCAGAGATATAAGCGGCTGCATAATTGTCGGCTGAGTAGGCTGAGGATTAATCGCCACAAGCACATCACTAAAAGAGGATTTCTTACGCTTTAGACTTTCATTAAGTAGTTGAGGTTTGATTTGAGGTTTTGTAGTTATATATTAGATATTGGTAAGATTTTATTTTGGGGGTGAAAGGGGCCTTGAGTTTAAGTCCTAGTTGAGGCAATTGTTTCTATTTTACTTTTTAAGCCTTTTTCTTTGGATTTTGTTTATTTAAATAAATTAAATCGTAGATCTGACATTGCCGTATCCGGACGTGTTTTTGCGATTGCTCTCATCAGAATGCCTATATCTTTGATACAAGCATCATCTTTTCGCGACAAGCTGAATATACTGTATCATTTTCGGAGCATATTTGACCTATATAGGTTACCAATATAAGTGCTCTTCGAATATTCATATATATATTCTCTTTCTGAGTTCTATTCTCTGATCGTGCAACCCGTTACATCCTTGTTACTCTGAAGCAGTTATTCTTCACGGCGTACCTCTTTTGTTACATCTTGTCTTGGATCCTCCAACGTGGATACCGTCTCCTCTCACTGGTGTGGCGCCTGAAATAAGATCCTCTGAGCTTTCGCTTAGAGCTGTTGCACCTCGTAAAGCTATATTTGTTTCCCGCCTTATGCCGGATGCCACTGTGGATGATGTCAGAAGTCACCTCTTAAACCATCTTAAGGTAGCTCCTAATGAATTAGCGATCTTTAAGTTTAATTTTAAACATAAGCGTAGTATATCCCCTTTTGAAATTGTAATTTCTGAATCCTACTTTGAAAAAGCACTTGATCCGTCAGCCTGGCCTGAGCACAGTATTATTCATGAATTTTCAGCCAAAGACTCTCTAAATCCAAACTATACCGATTCAGCTAAAAAAAACTGAGTCATAACGTATTTTCTTGCTGCTACCAAAACGTTCGAAGTATTCCGGGTAAATTGAGCCAATTTTTTCTTAAGAGTGCTTCTTTTGATTTTGATGCTATTGCACTTACTGAAACCTGGCTTAATTCCTCTGTCTCTGATTATGAAATTTTTGTTCCAAAGTACACTGTGTTTCATATGGATAGGCCATCTTTCGGTGGTGGTGTCCTCATTGCTGTTAATAATAAATTCTCAGCTGAACTTATTTCTTTCCCGAATTAGTTTTGAATCGAATTTATCGCTTTAAAAATAGCTGTTGGACCGTTTCATATTTTCATGACCTGTTCCTATATACCTCCATCGGTTGAGGATACTTTGTATTTTCACCACCTTGAGGCTATTAAGTTCGTTTTATCATTAGTAAATGACTCTGATTTTTTCCTAATTATGGGTGATTTAAACCTTCTCCAAATCTCCTGGATCCCGTGTGAAGATGACAATTCCTTGCATGCCAGTTGTCATAACGACTTTATTGATGCATTAATTGAAATTGCTCTTTTCCAAATTATCCCCATCCGTAACACAATTAGCAGATCTCTAGACCTTATTTTCTGTAATAGGATATCCTCTGTGACTGTAAATCGGTCTTTACCAGTATCGCAGTATCTACAACACCGTTTGCCGATCCACCAGACAACCATGTCGTATGCAGCATTGGCCATTTCAGTCATCATACTGATACTAATCAGCTTCTTCATCCTGCGACACAAACGGTCTATTTGGACTCCAAAGGCTTAAGACTTAAAAAGAAGATCAAGTTTCTATAGATCAGTTTACTATAGAGCTGGACGACGGTTGAATACCTGTTCAACGGCCGGGAGAATGGTTAATCACAAACATATACACAAAAACATATATACACAACAAGCACAGAGACACAAAAATACATAATAAAGAAAATATTATGTCATAGCCTATATAAAAAACGATGACTTAAAGAAAAAAACACAAGCTGATACGGCAGCAAGAACTACTGACATGCAGTCGACAAAATATTGTAACACGATCCACACTTTTGAACTGCTAATTTATCATTTTTACGTTTTTCTATATTTCCATTATTTACCCCACCTTAACAATTACTATTATCAATTACCAAATTGGCAATTACCAAATTGATTCGACACGTGAAAGAACCAAAAAAAGCAAGGCACGTGCCGGGTAGGACTACCTATATAGCATTTTTCGTCACAAAAATTGATATAAGATATTTTGGGCTTGGCATGCAGGTTCGTCACCGGAATTTTACCTCGTCAAGAGATTTTTTATATGATATTTAATATTGTAATCGTCCATAATAAGATCTCTCAGTGTCTCAGCTAGCCGCATCGATCCACTATTGGCTCTTAATTTAGTAGTTCGATCTTAGACTCTCACCCATTCACATACGCTTTGTTGTTCATTGTATCTAATGCGCTTTTGGTAGATTTTTTAGAGATTCTGGTCTAAGCATATTAGTTACATACACTTGTGTTTCAAAGTAGAGACCGGTCGTACATTGAATAATTCAGCGGTGATCTTATCACAAAGAATATTGGTCTGACATGGTCTTGTATTGACTGTGGAGAGATTGAGTCTGAGATGCGGAACTTCATTAAGCAGACGAGAAATGGCTTTCTAGATGTCCGTAAGCAATTTTCTGCACCTAATGAGCAATTCCCTACACTTGAGAATAAATTTCTTGGTCTCAAGTTATTAAGTGAATCTCCAAGCAGATTCCGAACAACATCCCGACGGCGGTCAATTTATTGTGGACCCCTGCTTCTCATGCGATTCATTCGGATACATTTTTAACGCCAAATACATTTTCGCCTACTGATGTTTCTGTGGAAGTGATCCGTTCACCAAGTCAGCCAATGGAATCGTCAAGGAGTCTTGATCCACCTATCGTCTTGGATCCTTCATCGTTGGAAAACCTGGAAGTTCCTATTGTACCGTCTTCTAGGCCTCTCACTGGTGTGGCGCCTGAAAAAAGATATTCTGGGCTTACGCTTAGAGCTGTTGCACCTCATCCCGCCGTATGCCGGACGCCAGATGATGGATGGTGGATGATGTCAGAAGTCACCTTCTAAACTATCTTAAGGTAGCTCCTAATGAATTAGCGGTCTTTAAGTTTAATTTTAAACATAAGCGTAGTATATCCCCTTTTGAAATTGTAATTTCTGAATCCTACTTTGAAAAACACTTGATCCGTCAGCCTGGACTGAGTACATTGCTGAGCTAATCTTTTTCCCGAATCAGTTTGGAATCGAGTTCATGGCTGTTAAAATATCTGATGGTCCGTCTAAAATTTGCTTTGACCTGTTTCTTTATACCTCCATCGGTTAAGGATACTGTACATTTTCACCACCTTGAGGCTAAGCTAAGTGTGTTAAAATATAAGTTTGTTTTAGCATGAGTCAATGACTCTGATTTTGTCGTAACTATGGGTGATTTCAACCTTCCCTAAAAATCCTAGATCCCCAGTGAAGATGACAACTCCCTTCATGCCAGTTGCCGCCATGATTTAATAAGCTCCTTTCTCGTCTAAAGAACAGGAAATTTAGAGCTTACAAAATGTTTCTTAAGTCTGTATCTTTGTTTCATTGGACAAACTTTCTTTATATTCGCAACCTGTTTATTATTCTTAATATTCAACTTTATCGCGAATTGTTCCGAACTTCCGAATTGATCCGAGCTCCTTCTAAATTTTCGATTCTTCAGAACAAAGTATTGCTGATATATTTGCTTCTTTTGGCTTTTTATAGCTGTCATACAAATAAACGATCGGAGTTGGCACAATTTGTTATTGTTTTAGCTGGATGGGACTTTCTTAGGATTCAATTTTAAGCAGCCTTATCCGACGACAGTTCACGAGGTGACGATTTGCATGCCTTGGTGTGCGCGAGGAGACTCTATATATAGCCGTAAAGCTAGGAACTTTCTGTATGCATCCGATCTGAATCGAAAGGTATGGATTAATTATATAATGTTTGTCCAAACATTTTCCAAAAGTCGTTTGGTTTGGGAGAAATTTTGGGTGATGGTAAAAAAATGTTTAATGACTATATTGGGGCTGGTGGAGCCCGCATTCTACTCCTAAAGACACGTCGATTGGTACCTCAACCGATCCGACAACATTCGTTGAGAAGTTATTCAAGAAATTCGATTTTTAAAGCTCTTTCCAAATGAAGGCAGTTTGTCCCATGCACTATTTGTTTCTTGGAAATTCTGAAAAAATTTGAGATTTTTGTTACTAAAATATAAGAAATTTTTGTTCTTCAACTTTTGTAAATATCACAGGCCAACAGCAAAAAATCTCCACGAATAATTTTACCTGCTTCATAATCTTTCGGCTCCCCTGAACCAAAGTCCAGAACAAATATAGGTTCTATCACCCACAGTTTCCGCGGTACACCTAAGAAAAGAAATTGATCTAATTTTACCATATATTGAATTATGTAGGCCGTGTAATGGCGATGACCATCATTTTTTCTAGTACATATCATTTTTGAAATGTATGTGTACCAACTAAAATTAAAAAATGATATCTAGCAGTTACCATATCTTTGGAATACGCATCCAAAGTTGAAATCTCCGATTTTCTACATTAAATTTTGGTCTTCTACGATTTTCAGTAAATCAGTAGATCTTACCATATTTTAATTTTGGATTCAAGGAAAAACTTGTTGTTTTTATTTTAAGCTTACGTTAAAAATCTAAAAAAAACTTAGTTAATTACAAAATTTATAACTTCATAATCAAGTAAGAAAATAAAAAGGGCTTTAAACCGTTCAAAAGGTTTTTTAAATATCTATTTCACTTCCCTTAAAACCAAACGTTTTGTATAGTAATGTAATAGTAGGCAAAAATCGTATATAGTTGGCCGATCTTTATGAAAATTTCACCATTATTTCTAATAATTTCTAATAAATTGTTGGAAATAGCCCCAAGCATCTTTAAAAATAGCAAGGTTGTGCCATTTCCAATCTTTCAGTTACATCGTCAGCCTTATGAAATTTTGTACATAAGATATTTTAGTCAAATATAACATGTGTAGAACATGTTTGTCCCAACTCTCTAACTTAAAAAAACACCAAAGTTATGGCATTTCCGATCAATCAGTTATATGGTAGCTATAGGATATAGTCAACCGATCGCGAACGTTCCTACTTATATACTGCCGGCAAACAAAAGAAGGATGTGTGCAATGTTTCAACTTGATAGCTTTAAAAGTGAGAGACTAGTTTCCGTAAAAACAGACAGACGGTCAGACGGACATGATTCTATCTACTCAGGAGGTGATCCTGAACAAGAATATATAAACAAAAAATATAAAAAATAACCTTCCGATGTTTATACCCTTGCAGAGGGTATTATAATTTTGGTCAAAAGTGTGCAACGCAGTGAAGGAGACATCTCCGACCCTATAAAGTATATATATTCTTGATCAGGATCACCTCCTGAGTTGATATGAGCATGTCCGTCTGTCCGTCTGTCCGTCTGTCCGTCTGTCTGTCTGTCGGTTTCTACGCAGACTAGTCTCTCAGTTTTGGAGCTATCGAGTTGAAACTTTGCACACACCCTTCTTTCCTTTGCAGGTAGTATATAAGTCGGAACGGCCGGGATCGGTCGACTATATTCTATAGCTGCCATATAACTGATTGATCGGAAATGCCATAACTTTGGTGTTTTTTAAGTTAGAGGGTTGGGACTTTCCACACATGTTATATTTAACCAAAATATCTTGTGTACAAAATTTCATAAGGATCGGCCGACTATATCCTATAGCTGTCATAGAACGATCGAAATTGGCATAACTTTGGTGTTTTTTAAGTTAGAAAGATGGGATTTGGTACACATTCTATTTTGGGAAAAATAATTCAATATGCCAAATTTCATAGGAATCGGCTGACTATATACGATCCGCTACATATCTAATAAAATAAGTTGGGTGGCGCCACCTAGCGGACTGCGACTGAACTGCAAGGGTATATCAACTTCGGCTCCGCCCGAAGTTAGCTTTCCTTTCTTGTTTTGGTTTTAATTTAAAAAAAAATGAAAAACTTTGATTCATTTTGTGGATTATTTTTATTTGGTCTTTTAATTTTTTTACATCAAGTCGAGAATATGATGTCATGTAAATGACCGCCGCCACAGTTGATTGTCATTTGTGCCCTTTTTATGGCATTTTCCAAAACTTTGGCCAGTACTTCCGGCGATAGGTCCTCACATTCTTGACGGATATTGTCTTTAAGAGCTGCAAGAGTCTGAGGCTTGTTGACATAAACCCGCGACTTCAAAAAGCCCCACAAAAGGAAGTCTAGAGCGGTCAAATCAGGCGATCTTGCTGGCCAGTGCAAATCGCCAAAACGGGAGATTAGGCGCCCGGGAAATGCGTTCTTCAGCCAATAGTCACCAATAACCCGCGTTCTTGAGCAGTGTAGCGTAACATTGTTTATTTACGTGTATTTCGCATGTGTTTACTACACAAATGTCAAAACACAACTGACATTAGAGGCCAATCGCAAAATTTTAAGCATCTTCTTATAGGAGGATTACTTTTGCTAGTTTTGTTGTTGACGTCCGCCTATGAATCCGATCGTCTGTTGCTGCCCCGTTCTTTCTGCTGCTTACAGAATCTCGCAAAATGTACCAGTTTTTCGCAAGGCAGGCCATGTTGCCTCCTCGGAACTCGACCAGATGATTTGGGTAATGCGTAACAATAACAAGCATTTTATACACAATTATAGCATTTGCGAACAAGATACATCAACATAGAACAAGAGTTTCATAGGCTTTGCACTCAATTCAAAGAATTTTCTCAAAACAAAAAATAATGAAAAATAGAACTCAATAACTTAAAATGTTAACAAGTTATTCGAAGTTACCTATCAAAGATCAAAGATTCAGTGCTTTTTGTTAAGGTAAAGAAGTTTATTTTATTATATGTATAGAAAGCAGCCAATCCCTAGCAGCTATCCAGCACCCATGGATTTCTTTTCGATCTGATCCTCCATAGGAAAGGTACAGCGTGTGAAAACACTGAAGTTTTTTTTTCAAACAAGTAAACTCATAAGTATAAGATCGGCTTTCAATCTTAAGTGCGTGCTTATTACCCAGGATTAAAACTCCCTGACAACAGGCCTCAGGCTTCCCGCAAAAGGTTAGAGCCTGCTACCCAAATCGACGGTTTTAAAATCCAGCTAGGCGTTCGAACCCCGCTTGAAGCGCTGGGTCCCTTGCTTCAATACATTGAGGGAAAAGGTGGATTCAGGAGTGTCAGTGCAGCTCATCAGGAGCCGTCGGCAGCGTCAAGAAAAAGAAGATTAAATAAAAGTTTAAAAAAATAAATAATTAATATGTAACAGTAAAAGTCAAGATTAAAAAATTAATAAGTATCATATTAAAAATTTTCTTCCAGTGCATTGAATACCAAAATTATACCTTTTTCCAGGCATTTAAAACATATTAAAACATTTCATAAAAAGTATTATGTAAATTAAAATGCTACAAATTTCTCGCAGAGCGGCAAGAAAAATAATTATAAAAAAACATTAAAACAAGAAAGGAAAGCTAACTTCGGGCGGAGCCGAAGTTTATATACCCTTGCAGTTGAAGGGCAGTCCGATAGGTGGCGCCACGCATCTTATATTATTAGATACATAGCGAATCGTATATAGTTGGCCGATAGTTATGAAATTCCATCTTTATAACTTAAAAAACACCAAAGTTATGCCAATTTCGATCGTTCTATGACAGCTATAGGATATAGTCGGCCGATCCTTATGAAATTTTGTACACAAGATACTTTGGTCAAATATAACATGTGTGGAAAGTCTCAACCCAGTCTCAATCCAACTTAAAAAACACCAAAGTTATGGCATTTCCGATCAATCAGTTATATGGCAGCTATAGGATATAGTCGACCGATCTCGGCCGTTCCGACTTATGTACTGCCTACAAAGGAAAGAAGGATGTGTGCAAAGTTTCAACTCGATAGCTCTAAAACTGAGAGACTAGTTTGCGTAGAAACAGACAGACAGACAGACGGACAGACGGACATGCTCATATCGACTCAGGAGGTGATCCTGATCAAGAATATATATACTTTATAGGGTCGGAGATGCCTCCTTCACTGCGTTGCACACTTTTGACCAAAATTATAATACCCTCTGCAAGGGTATAAATATGCTTTAGAGAAACAAGAAGATTTCAAGAAGATAAGATAAGAAATCAAAGTAAACATGATCGAAATTAAGTTTCAATGTAAATATAAATAATATTTGAAATCGCAATTCCACCATTCTCTATTCTTTTTAAATATTTTTTTTGAACATTAGTGGGTGAAATAAACGCAAATCTACTATTGATAAACATCGACTCGATATTTCCAATGCTATGATCAGTTCGAGTTTTTTAAGAACTAATTCTTAAAAATTTAGAATTTAGATAAGAAAACTCTTAGAAATCTAATCACAATATTTACCCAAATTTATCTTAATCTAGTTTGTATTTTTAATTATAAATAAGCCATATTTTATGATGATGAATAACCTTATGAATAATTAACCCTGTTCTCCATGCTGATCGAGAAGTCACGGTAGAAGCTTGTAAAAAAAAGAAGCCAAGCAAATGTGATAGAGGGAAGTATAGGCCATGGTAGGGTGCGCCAGAAATGCCCCTACACGATCCGGGGGTGTAAGATTGCTGGTTATTAGGTTCTTCATCTGCCTCTTGACTATCTCATTTTTGCTATGTTGCGCTTAACTTTTTCGTTTCTGACCAGAATAGCAAACGTATATAAAACTCTAATTTCGGATTTTAGAAGCACTCCAAGACTGCTGCTCATCGAACACCACTACACTTGCCGTAGAGTCAGAGCCAGATTACAAATGCGTGCAACGCTCAAAGAACATTATCTGCTAGAAAAAATTCATCGCTGCGAAGTGAACCATTCTGCCAGGAACGCAATCCAAAGACAAAATGCCTTCAGATTACGCGAAAAACTTAGAGACTGTGGAAGTTTTTTTTGCTCGGCGAAAGAGCTACGAATGAAGCGAATGAAAGCACCAAAAAATTTTCTTGTTATCATCATCTATTTTTTGGTTCACATTCTTAGCTTTGGCTTTCTTTGTTGCGTACATTTTGAATCCATGCGCTCTCAGAGCTTTTGTTAAGTTTCGGCATCTCAGCTCAACGATGTTGATTTATGTATGCTTTTGAATTTTATATTGTTTTCTGGCCGCTGCATTGTTATACCCTTGCAGAGTATATTATAATTTTGGTCCGTCTCTATAAAATATATATTTTTTAAATCAGGATCACCTCCTGAGTAGATTTGCCGGTCCGTCTGTTTGTCTGTTTCTACGCAAACTAGTCTCTCAGTTAAAACTTTGCACACATCCTTCTTTTATTTTCTGGCACTATAAATGTTGGAACGGCCAACATATACCTGATTGATCGAGAATGGCACAACCTTTCTGTTTTTAAAAATGCTTGGGGCTGCTTCCAAAATTTTTGAATAATTAATTTGAAGGTAAAATTCTTATAAGGATCGACCAAATATATATACGATCCGATATATGTATAATGCCTAACTGACAGAAGTAGATGACCGAGTACGTACTTTCATTAACATTGACCTTCTAACCATAGTTTAGCCACAACATATGTATAAAATTATGTATCTTATAAAACATCGCTTTCTCCATAATAAATCCATAACCCGTGGTCAGCTATCAGTAGAAGGACCTCAACTCTAATCCCGCAGACCTCCCCGTATCTTGGACTCAATGACCCTCGCCTAACTGAGAGCGGCTCATAGGAAAATCCAGAAAAACATCATGGCTCATGACTTTTATTGTTTTGATTACGACTACGGGACTTGTTGTTACTTCCGCGAGTAAAAGAATTCTTTTATTATTTGTTTTTAGTGGACTTAACTGGGATGCTAATCTGCACCCTCCTTTTTGTCATAGTAGACTCTTAATAATAAACTTACCCACCTTTACAAGTCTTAAAACAATCCTGGGTGTAGATTTCCTAAAAAACCTTTTAAAAGGTGATGTAGATAGCATCACTCATTAGATCTACTAGCTCATTAGCATCTTAACGTTTCTAAATGAAAGACTGACTACTACTAGAATGTATCGCTGCTAAGTAGACCAATCTGCCAAAAAAGTGTTCGGCAATCGAGCAACAATTTGCCTTCAGGTTAGCGCGAAAAACTTAGAGGCTATGAAAGTGAAAGAGGCAACGAATAATACGATGGTGGTCCAATAAGTACTTAGCCTCCAAAAAAAAAACGAAAATTTTGGAAAAATGGCGATTTATTTCTCGACATAATCTCCTTTTAGCTCGATACACTTGACCCAACGATGCTCACACTTCTTTAACCGGTCTGAAAATAACGTTTCCTCAAGATCTGCAAAATAGGCCTCTGTGGCAGCGGCGACTGCCTCATTCAACGCAAATTTCTGTCCAAGTTTCAAGTTTGGAAACAAAAAGAAGTCACACAATTTGGCTATAGCGAGGGCGAAAGTTTAAGACGGTGCGTTGTCATGATGGAAGAGCATTTTTTTCTTCGCCAAATGGGGCCTGCAATTCGGCGGTGAATCGGCCCAATTATTCGGCATAGTACAGCCCTGTGACCGTTTTGCCCTTCTTCAGGTAGTCCATGTAGATCATACCTTGTGAATCCCAAAAACGGTGGCATTCACCTTCTCGCCGATGGGACAGTCTTCGCCTTCTTCGGAGCAGGTTCGCCGGGTGAAGTCCACTGTTTCGACCTTTCCCTGGTCTTAACACTGTTCTGAAGTGCATCCAAGCATCAACAAACAAGAATCGAATCACAGACCGATATTGCTCTTTCTCCATTTTTCTAACATCCACGAGTCTGATTCGGCTGAAATACACGACATTACATTTTTCTTGCGATAGTGACGCCATCGGGCAATAAGGCTAAATAATTTTCCGTTGCCTGTGCTGAGAGCAACACATGCATATGACTTTGTTACATATACGTTTATTCATTAACAAATAAAAGTTACATACGTTATATTTAATACGGTATTAACGATAACTTAATAATAATAATTATGTTTCTTAAATAGATTCAAAGGAGACCTACCAGAAGAGCGGCATATGAAAGTGGATAATAAAAACTTTTATTTTGATATTGGTCAAAATAACAGAGGAGTTTATATGAGAATAAGTGAAGTAAGTAACTTAATTTATTAACTCAAATATATTGTGCTCCGTTTTAACGTTTAAGGTAAAAAATAATTTTCGAACATCGATAACTATACCGGATAAGTGCTGGATTCGCTTTCGAGATATTTTTAACGATTATTGTGACAAAATGAAAAAATCGTCCGACTCTAATACTGCCGATATTAATTTACCGACAACCTCAAATAGTCTTAAATAAATGATAAATGAATTAATATAGAATCAGGCCATGCTAGGTCTAAGCAAGATCATTTAGCAAATGACCAGCTAAATTGTAATGCGTATATAATTATGGGAAAAAAGCCTAATAAATTATCCATAAAATATGATATTGTAGTATTTGAGAAAATATACATTGGCCATTTAAATAATGATTTTATAAAATCAATAACTCTAATGTAACAAAAATTATTCTGTAGAAATTTATACGTGCATATGAATATCATTACCAAATCCGTATGTATTTTTATTTTCCGTTTCCTGTTATACGCAATTTAAAATTATAATGTAGGTGAATTCTTGTTCCATTTTTATATATGTATATTCCTGCGAGGATATTATAATTTTGGTTAAAAGTGTTAAACGTAGTGAAGGAGATGTCAAGAATATAAATTCTTGATCAAGATCACCAGGGCATCCTAAGTAGGAATGTCCGTCAGATCGTATGTCTGTCCGCCTGTTGGTCCGACAGTCTGTCCGTTAGTTTGTCTGTCAGTCAATCTGATCCTACGCGAACTATTCTCTCAGCTTGGAAGACTTCTATTCTTTGCACGCAGTATATAAATCGAACGACTACATCCTATGGCTCCTATATAACTGAACAAACGGATATGATACAAATTTAGAGCCTTTATAGATCGGGGGTTGAAACCATTAAGGATCGGCCAACTATGGGCTAGTATAAAAATTGTTTAATATAAACTGTCACCTTACTGCAAGATATATCTATATCTTGTTCATATTTTTGTGTAATGATTAGGAGAACACTAATAAGTTGAAAAGACAGTAAACAAATATGAAAGCTTTTAAGAAATTCACAAATGTTTAACAAATGTTTTTTTAACATGTTTCACGGATTTCATAATTACTATTTGTAGCTTCTAGACTTATGAAAAATATTATAAAGTATATAACTCTTACAAGCGTTTTTAAAACCAAATTTCAATGTGATCACCTAGATTAATGAGTCTTACAAAGTACGATGAAATGCATAGCAAATTATAACATACAAAAATTCGTTAAATAGACACATACCAGTTAAATGTCCCAAAGATTTATGGTTGCATGTAATGTAGCATAATAAATTAGTTTTAATTACATGTTAAGAAATACAAATTTTATGTCATTTTAATAAACATAAATGAAAAGACAAAAAAAATAATATAAAACATATAAAAAATTTGGATTTCGAACTGGATAAAACATTACAATATATAAAAAATTAATGTCAATAAAATTTTTGGCTTGTGTGATTAACTCTAAATGCGAAAAAGTCCTACATTTTAGTTGGGGTTGCTCTGACTACATACACGCAGTTCTTATATTTACCTGGTAAGTTTAAGATACTAAAAGATAGAGTCATATAAAGCAGAGAATTATCTTCAATGTTGTTCAAAAACATTACATATTTTATATTTTAAGAGTTTTGTGAAAACAATATCAAAATAAAGTTGAATTTAATGCAATTAAAGCAAGTTTTAAATTATGTTTTATTAAAAAGTTTATTAAAACTGACAAGCGGCTTTTGAATTCGGCGTTTTGGTGTTTTTGGGCATCAGCGGCTAACACACAATAACATTAAATAACAGATATATAACTATGACCTTTTTGTCATAGTAGACTATTAATAATAAACTTACCCACCTTTACAAGTCTTCGTGGGGGTAGATTTGGGGGTAGAAAACAATCGTGGGGGTAGATTTTCAAAAAACCTTTTAAAAGGTGATGTAAATAGCCTAACTCATTAGATCTACTAACTCATTAGCATCTTAACGTTTCTAAATGAAAGACTGACTACTACTAGAATGTATCGCTGCTAAGTAGACCATTCTGCCAAAAAAGTGTTCGGCAATCGAGCAACAATATGCCTTCAGGTTAGCGCGAAAAACTTAGAGGCTATGCAAGTGTTGCAACGCAAATTTCTGTCCAAGTTTCAAGTTTGGAAACAAAAAGAAGTCACACAATTTGGCTATGGCGAGGGCGGTAGTTTAAGACGGTTCGTTTTCATGATGGAAGAGCACTTTTTTCTTCGCCAAATGGGACCTGCAATTCGGCATAGTACAGCCCTGTGACCGTTTTGCCCTTCTTCAGGTAGTCCATGTAGATCATACCTTGTGAATCCCAAAAACGGTGGCATTCACCTTCTCGCCGATGGGACAGTCTTCGCCTTCTTCGGAGCAGGTTCGCCGGGTGAAGTCCACTGTTTCGACCGTTCCCTGGTCTTAACACTGTTATGAAGTGCATCCAAGCATAAAAAAACAAGAATCGAACCACAGACCGATATTGCTCTTTCTCCATTTTCCTAACATCCGTGAGTCTGATTCGGCTGAAATACACGACAGTACATTTTTCTTGCGATAGTGACGCCATCGGGCAATGAGGCTAAATAATTTTCCGTTGCCTGTGCTGAGAGCAACACATACATATGACTTTGTTACATATATGTTTATTCATTAACAAATAAAAGTTACATACGTTATATTTAATACGGTATTAACGATAACTAAATAATAATAATTATGTTTCTTAAATAGATTCAAAGGGGACCTACCAGAAGAGCGGCATATAAAAGTGGATAATAAAAACTCTTATTTTGATATTGGTCAAAATAACAGAGGAGTTTATATGAGAATAAGTGAAGTAAGTAACTTAATCTATTAACTCAAATAAATGGTGCTCCGTTTTAACGTTTAAGGTAAAAAATAATTTTCGAACATCGATAACTATACCGGATAAGTGCTGGATTCGCTTTTGAGATATTTTTAACGATTATTGTGACAAAATTAAAAAATCGTCCGACTCTAATACTGCCGATATTAATTTACCGACAACCTCAAATAGTCTTAAATAAATGATAAATGAATTAATATAGAATCAGGCCATGCTAGGTCTAAGCAAGATCATTTAGCAAATGACCAGCTAAATTGTAATGCGTATATAATTATGGGAAAAAAGCCTAATAAATTATCCATAAAATATGATATTGTAGTATTTGAGAAAATATACATTGGCCATTTAAATAATGATTTTATAAAATCAATAACTCTAATGTAACAAAAATTATTCTGTAGAAATTTATACGTGCATATGAATATCATTACCAAATCCGTATGTATTTTTATTTTCCGTTTCCTGTTATACGCAATTTAAAATTATAATGTAGGTGAATTCTTGTTCCATTTTTATATATGTATATTCCTGCGAGGATATTATATTTTTGGTTAAAAGTGTTAAACGTAGTGAAGGAGATGTCAAGAATATATATTCTTGATCAAGATCAACAGGGCATCCTAAGTAGGAATGTCCGCCAGATCGTATGTCTGTACGCCTGTTGGTCCGACAGTCTGTCCGTTAGTTTGTCTGTCAGTCAATCTGATCCTACGCGAACTATTCTCTCAGCAGTATATAAATCGTACGACTACATCCTATGGCTCCTATATAACTGAACAAACGGATATGATACAAATTTAGAGCCTTTATAGATCGGGGGTTGGAACCAATAAGGATCGGCCAACTATGGGCTAGTATAAAAATTGTTTAATATAAACTGTCACCTTACTGCAATGTTATATCTATATCTTGTTCATTATTTTGTGTAGTAATTAGGAGAACACTAATAAGTTCAAGAGACAGTAAACAAATATGAAAGCTTTTAAGAAATTCACAAATGTTGAACAAATAGTTTTTAACAAGTTTCACGGATTTCATAATTACTATTTGTAGCTTCTAGACTTATGAAGATTATTATAAAGTATATAACTCTTACAAGCGTTTTTAAAACCAAATTACAATGTGATCACCTAGATTAATGAGTCTTACAAAGTACGATGAAATTCATAGCAAATTATAACATACAAAAATTCGTTAAATAGACACATACCAGTTAAATGTCCCAAAGATTTATGGTTGCATGTAATGTATTTTTAATTACATGTTAAGAAATACAAATTAATAAACATAAATGAAAAGACAAAAAAAATAATATAAAACATAAAAAATTTTGATTTTGAACTGGATAAAACGTTACAATATATAAAAAATTAATGTCAATAAAATTTTTGGCTTGTGTGATTAACTCTAAATGCGATAAAGTCCTACATTTTAGTTGGGGTTGCTCTGACTACATACACGCAGTTCTTATATTTTCCTGGTAAGTTTAAGATACTAAAAGATAGAGTCATATAAAGCAGAGAATTATCTTCAATGTTGTTCAAAAACATTACATATTTTATATTTTAAGAGTTTTGTGAAAACAATATAAAAATGAAGTTGAATTTAGTGCAATTAAAGCAAGTTTTAAATTATGTTTTATTAAAAAGTTTATTAAAACTGACAAGCGGCTTTTGAATTCGGCGTTTTGGTGGTTTTGGGCATCAGCGGCTAACACACAATAACATTAAATAACAGATATATAACTATGACCTTTTTGTCATAGTAGACTATTAATAATAAACTTACCCACCTTTACAAGTCTTAAAACAATCGTGGGGGTAGATTTTCAAAAAACCTTTTAAAAGGTGATGTAAATAGCCTAACTCATTAGATCTACTAACTCATTAGCATCTTAACGTTTCTAAATGAAAGACTGACTACTACTAGAATGTATCGCTGCTAAGTAGACCATTCTGCCAAAAAAGTGTTCGGCAATCGAGCAACAATATGCCTTCAGGTTAGCGCGAAAAACTTAGAGGCTATGCAAGTGTTGCAACGAAAATTTCTGTCCAAGTTTCAAGTTTGGAAACAAATTTGGCTATGGCGAGGGCGGTAGTTTAAGACGGTTCGTTTTCATGATGGAAGAGCACTTTTTTCTTCGCCAAATGGGACCTGCAATTCGGCATAGTACAGCCCTGTGACCGTTTTGCCCTTCTTCAGGTAGTCCATGTAGATCATACCTAGTGAATCCCAAAAACGGTGGCATTCACCTTCTCGGCCGATGGGGCAGTCCTCACCTTCTTCGGAGCAGGTTCGCCGGGTGAAGTCCACTGTTTCGATCGTTCCCTGGTCTTAACACTGTTCTGAAGTGCATGCAAGCATAAAAAAACAAGAATCGAACCACAGACCGATATTGCTCTTTCTCCATTTTCCTAAAATCCGTGAGTCTGATGCGGCTGAAATACACGATAGTAAATTTTTCTTGCGATAGTGACGCCATCGGGCAATGAGGCTAAATAATTTTCCGTTGCCTGTGCTGAGAGCAACACATACATATGACTTTGTTACATATACGTTTATTCAGTAACAAATAAAAATTACATACGTTATATTTAATATGGTACGTTTATCATACGTTATACGTTTATTCATTACGATAACTTAATAATTATAGTTATATTTCTTAAATAGATTCAAAGGGGACCTACCAGAAGAGCGGCATATGAAAGTGGATAATAAAAACTTTTATTTTGATATTGGTCAAAATAACAGAGGAGTTTATATGAGAATAAGTGAAGTAAGTAACTTAATCTATTAACTCAAATAAATGGTGCTCCGTTTTAACGTTTAAGGTAAAAAATAATTTTCGAACATCGATAACTATACCGGATAAGTGCTGGATTCGCTTTCGAGATATTTTTGACGATTATTGTGACAAAATGAAAAAATCGTCCGACTCTAATACTGCCGATATTAATTTACCGACAACCTCAAATAGTCTTAAATAAATGATAAATGAATTAATATAGAATCAGGCCAAGCTAGGTCTAAGCAAGATCATTTAGCAAATGACCAGCTAAATTGTAATGCGTATATAAATATTTAAAACCCCAATTATGGGCCAAAAACCTAATGAAATATCCATAAAATATGATATTGTAGTATTTGAGAAAATATACATTAGCCATTTATATAACGATTTTATAAAATCAATAATTCTAATGTAAACAAAATTGTTCTGTAGTCCTTGCATATGAATATCATTACCAAATCCGTATTTTTATTTTCCGTTTCCTGTTATACGCAATTTAAAATTATAATGTAGGTGAAATTCTTGTTCCATTTTTATAAATGTATATTCCTGCGAGGATATTATAATATTGGTTAAAAGTGTTAAACGTAGTGAAGGAGATGTCAAGAATATATATTCTTGATCAAGATCAACAGGGCATCCTAAGTAGGAATGTCCGTCAGATCGTATGTCTGTCCGCCTGTTGGTCCGACAATCTGTCCGTTAGTTTGTCTGTCAGTCAATCTGATCCTACGCGAACTATTCTCTCAGCTTGGAAGACTTCTATTCTTTGCACGCAGTATATAAATCGGACGACTACATCCTATGGCTCCTATATAACTGAACAAACGGATATGATACAAATTTAGAGCCTTTATAGATCGGGGGTTGGAACCATTAAGGATCGGCCAACTATGGGCTAGTATAAAAATTGTTTAATATAAACTGTCACCTTACTGCAATTTTATATCTATATCTTGTTCATTATTTTGTGTAGTAATTAGGAGAACACTAATAAGTTCAAAAGACAGTAAACAAATATGAAAGCTTTTAAGAAATTCACAAATATTGAAGAAATAGTTTTTTAACATGTTTCACGGATTTCATAATTACTATTTGTAGCTTCTAGACTTATGAAGATTATTATAAAGTATATAACTCTTACAAGCGTTTTTAAAACCAAATTTCAATGTGATCACCTAGATTAATGAGTCTTACAAAGTACGATAAAATGCATAGCAAATTATAACATACAAAAATTCGTTAAATGGACACATACCAGTTAAGTGTTCCAAAGATTTATGGTTGCATTTAATGTAGTTTTATAAATTAGTTTTAAATACATGTTAAGAAATACAAATTTTATGTCATTATAATAAACATAAATAAAAAAACAAAAAAAAAAAATATAAAAAAATATAAAAAATTTGGATTTCGAACTGGATAAAACGTTACAATATATAAAAAAATAATATCAATAAAATTTTTGTCTTGTGAGATTAACTCGAAATGCGAAAAAGTCCAACATTTTAGTTGGGGTTGGGACCGTCAGCCAACGGGTACTACAGGGGAGAAACGCATGAGTTCATGTGCCGTATCTGTGTACACCGCTGGTAGTGCGACTATACTCTCCACGTGAGGGTGTCTGGTAACAGGTCCCGGTAAGGTCATGTCTCTGCCGATGACGCTGGCGAATCGTAGTTGGGCGGGGAGAAGAACACTCCCTTCCTCAAATCACCCCAATCCAAGGTGGAACAGCATATGCTGAAAGATGCATGTCCGGGGGGTGCACGGACGTTAATATGCGGACTCTGGGAGACCGACCGACCCCTCAGTTTCAATTAGGCGGATAAGCGGGCTATGTCATGGTGGACGAACCCCTTCCCGCCTACTCGTGGGTCCAGATATGAATTGTAATAAAAATAAAAACAACAAGAAAAGGAAAGCTAACTTCGGGCGGATCCGAAGTTTGTATACCCTTGCAGTTGATTTGCAGTCCACTAGGTGGCGCCACGCATCTTATATTATTAGATATATAACGGATCGTATATAGTCGGCCGATCCTTATGAAATTTAGCATATCGAATTATTTTGTCCAAAGAGGCGTTCATTGAAAATCCCCTTCTAACTTGAAAAACAGCGAAGTTATGGCATTTCCGATCAATCAGTTACATGGCAGCTATAGGATATAGACGGCTGATCCTTATGAAATTTGGCAGATCGTATATGTTTGTATATGTTCGTATATGTTTGCCGTATATGTCGTATATGTAAAATGGAATTCATAGAAAGTCCCATCCTCCTTACTTGAAAAGCAACGAAGTTATGGCATTTCCGATCAATCAGTTATATGGCAGCTATATGATATAGTTGAGCGATACCGGCCGTTCCGACTTATATACTGCCTGCAAGAAGGATGAAAGAAGGATGTGTGCAAAGTTTCAACTCGATAGCTTTAAAACTGAGAGACTAGTTTGCTTAGAAACGGACAGACGGACAGACGGACATGCTTATATCGACTCAGGAGGTGATCCTGATCAAGAATATATATACTTTATAGGGTCGGAGATGTCTCCTCCACTGCGTTGCACACTTTTGACCAAAATTGTAATACCCTTTGCAAGGGTATAAAAATAGTGGAGAACGGAACTCCCCAAGAAAGTCCGGAAATGGGAGCATGGATCCGTCAATTCCAAGGCAGATAGAGGCCAAAGAGATGCTGGGATGGCGAAGCTCCCCACTGAGGGACAACGTCTGGAGGCGTCAGGGTCGAGCTCCTCTCGCACCGGCGGTATCCCTAAGGAAGGCCCCGGTCCGGCGACTGCTGGCCCCTTGCAGTAGAAGGGCTCCTATAAGGATAGGAGGAGAGCGAGCTTCATTCTGATGAGGGCCGACCCATCGGCGGAATCCAACCCCGACCAGGCTGAGATAATAAAGTGGGCGAGGGAAATCCTGCCTGACTTTCAGCCAGCAAAAGCGGGAGTGAGACTGGATCCGAAGAAGCCGACAGGAGTAGGCGACTCTGCAAAAGATAGCGCACAAAGTGCGAAGAGGCAGAGGTCGACTGACGGTAGAGCGCCCCTAGCGAAGAAGAAAAAGGTGCAGACGCAACAGATCCTTCGCCGAGGTTACAAAGGGTAGGACCATCATTGGGGTCGTTGACAACGGCTCCAAAGATGGCCTGATCCCCAAGGAGCTTTGGCGGAGGGTGGTGAACGAGCTGCATAGGCGCTTCATGGAGGAGATGCTCAAGAGCGGAGGACCTACACCGGACTGTGAAGACGCAGGGCGGTACCAGGGTAGCACCAAGGTGATAGCGTGCCAAGATGCGAGGTCTGTAAGCCTCTACAAGTGCTTGATTGCGTCGCTTGGAGAGGTTTACCCAGGAGCCAGTCTGGAGGCGGTGGACTGGGACAAGATCCCCAGCAAACCGAGGACCCGCGTATGGCTGACAGAGAAGCCGGCGGACCCTGCTACCATACTGACCATGCTCAAGATGTGCAATCCCACACTCCCTACGGCGGACTGGAGAGCCACCAAGGTGGAGGAAGCAGTGGGACTAAGAAGGCAGGTTGTCCTCACTTTAAATGAGGAGACTGCGAGGATCCTGGAGGGTGCTGGTAGCCGTATTAAGTACGGGTTCGAGCACGTTGTGGTAAGGATCTACAAGTCGGTTGCGAAGAGTAAGCCAGGAGGCATCGACTTGAAGATAGACGCACAAGAGTTAGACTTGGGGGAACCGACCGAAGAGGTCCGCCCAGAAGGAATGTCAGATGTGGAGGAGGACATTCTGGAAGGGTATACCTCAGAAGAGAGTGACTTGGCAAGGGCTCTTGGAGGCGTCGGCATGGAGGAGGACTCACTGCTAGGCTCCGACACCGAGGCTGAAGTTACTGTGGTGGAAAATCTAAAGGATGTCTCTGACATTCCTGCAGATAAATTTCCATCACAGTAAGGTGGCATCCGCCGCCCTTCTGCTCCATCTCGCAGAGAGTGGAGCTGACGTGGCCCTCATCCAAGAACCCTGGATCCATGGAGACAGGATTCTCGGTTTGGGGGCGTCGGATTTCAGGCTGTACACAGCCGATGTAACAGGTAAAAAGCGAGCATGCATACTCGCAAAAAAGAGCCTTAATACTTTCTTGCTACCAAATTTGAGCAATGAAGATCATGTAGCCGCATCGATAGAAGGCCATCATTCTCAGTCTAGCTTTCCTTGCGTTCGGACGTTTATTTTCTGCTATGTCGCCGCTCGTGTGTTCGGAGTGCAGTGGGGAAGTTACTGCTACGCAGCTTCGTGGGTGTGAGGCCGTTCGGTGCTCATCGATCTGCCGCCGTGCCTATCATACCGACTGTGTGGATTTACCATCCGAGGCCATAAAACTTCTAATAAACATTCCAAACTTACTGTGGCAATGTGATAGTTGCGTCATTGGAAACGACTCTCATTCAAAAATTGATGAGCTTAATATGAAGGTTTTGGACCTGGAATCCCTTTACTTGAGCATCAATGCAAAATTGGATCTTGCTCTTGAAAGTTCGTCTGGGCCCATGGCTGCTTCAGAGGGGTCTCAAAGAGTGACACCCCCTACTACTTCTACTAACGCCGAAAATAAAAAGTCATCATTGGCCCAGATCCCCACTGGGTCAAAAGTGGCTGTCCCAAGAAATAAGAGGAATAACCCTAGCAGGCGTATTGTCGGACATGCACCAAGCTGTGCGCAGCTCCAAGTTCTTCCCACTCTAAAATACCTGCACATTGGTAAATTTGCAACGGCTACCCAACCGGAGGCACTGTGCAAATACGTCGCTGATAAGTTGCACCTGGACCCCAGTGATATAGCACAGGCGATTGATTAAAAAAGATGCTGATATCAACGCTCTAAAATTCGTCAACTTTAAATTGGGAGTTCCCGAGCAACATTTCCCCGCTCTTCAGGTCTTCAAGGTTGATTTCTGGCCCATGTCGGTAAAAGTCTCTCGATTTCTTCATAGAGAGCCTGCTAAGGTTATTGACCTCCCTGCGAGACTCCCTCGATCAAACCCTCGAGCGTCAAAAAACCCCCAGTAAGCGGCGCCACTGGAGCCGCTCTTTTTCCCTCTTCATATTCCTCGACGGGTCATCATATTCTCCCTCTCCTGAGCCGCCAACAACATTCGGCGCTGGCAGTTATGGATACTGTTGATGTTACTTCCTACGTTATTCTTCTCCCGTCAATGCACTATTTGCTCCAACAACAGCAGCTGATCCCAAGGTGGGCTGTTTGCATATTATCTTCGCTTGTGGACCTCCAGCAACAACAAATGGTTCGTTATCGTCTTATTGTGAGCCCCTCTCTGTTTATCTTATCTCTCCTGGATGTGTTGTCCACTGTGAGACTGACCACTCGTGCTCACTTTTCGGCGTCTGGAGGAAATGTTTGTTTACATCATGGTCTGGAGCGTAGAGCATCGCTACGCGTGGACGCTCAAAACTCTATGAGCTCTATATCTTTAGCTGTACCTGCCACTGGATTCGTTGGGCGACTGGACATTCATAGGTCCAATCTGGAGATTAATGAAAATTTATGTGTGTCCACGTTGGCTATCTTGGAAGCTATGCGTTTGGGATATGTGGCCTCTAGCATCAGGACCCTGCCAGTGCCTTCACATATACCACACTCCCGCCCAATTCCGTCAGTGGACTGCATGGATCGTGCTGCCTTGGGCTCTAATAAGTGCCTAAGAGTTTTCTTCCAAAATATATCTGGAATGCGGACCAAATCCCGCATGGTGCTTTTGAACTCTTCAGTCTGTGATTTTGATGTAATCGTTCTCGTTGAAACATGGCTCAATAGAAACTTTAGTTCCTCCGAGTTCTTTGAACCCAAATTGTTTCAAGTATTTAGAAAAGACCGAGATTCATCCAGCACCCATTGTGAGCGAGGAGGTGGTGTGATTATTGCTTTCCGCCGATCCATGTTGGCCACGGTGGTTAGCCTTAAGGTTGGCGACCCTATACTGGACCAGCTAGCCGTCTCAATCCAGGGCATTCAGGGCCCTTTCGTCATCATTGCATCGTATATCCCGCCAAACAGCGCATTCAGTACTTATCAAGCGCATATGGAAAATATCGCCAGTGTCTGTGATAGCATGGAGGACCCTTCGGCTCTGATGGTTGCTGGCGACTTCAACTTGAGCTCTGTTGTTTGGACGTGGGACCCGGAGCCCCTTGGCATGTTACCCAGCAATGTTCACCAATCGCATGAAATCGTTGTTTTGGATGATATTTTTAGCATGGGCCTCTCCCAAGTAAAAAATATTTATAATGATTTATCGAAAATTCTGGATCTGATATTTTTAAATAATGTCGTTCATAGTAAAGTAGAAAATTGTAATGTACCATTAAGTCCGTGTGATATGCACCATAAGCCATTGTTGATACACATCGAATTTGATAGTTTTCTGCCTTCCCCCTCACTTATTTCTTATTATCACTTTAATGAGTCTAACCTTTCACTTATTAATAACGCTATTGTAAGTTTTGATTGGGTTTCCCTTTTTTCGGATGGCACGATTGATGATTGTTATACCAAGTTTTTGATTGCTCTTTTCAATACTATCGACAATAAGGTCTCCGTTAGGGTTCGAAGGTCGTTCAAGCTGCCTTGGTATACTGAGGGTCTAAAAAACTTAAAGAATAAAAGGGATAAATTTTATAAGCGATTTCTAAAGACTGGGGAACTAATGGCTGATGAGTTGTACTGGCAATATAAGCGGGAGTTTGAATTCCTCAATAAATTTCTATACAACCAATATATTACTGATGTTGAAGCGAGCCTCATATCCAACCCTAAAGCGTTTTGGCGGTTTGTGAATGGGAAAAAATCATCATCTGATATACCTTCTTCCATGTCTTATGGTGGTTTGGCAGCTAACTCCGATAAGGGCATTGCTGAACTTTTTTGCGAAATATTTTGCCTCAAACCTTGAGCCGAAGGTCTCTTGGGATGAGCGGGAGGTACTTCAAAAAATGTTTGCCTCTTCTTGAGGTTGGATGCTTGGACATTCTAGATTGTGACATTGTTGAGGCCTCTAGTCATTTTAATGAGTCGCATACTCCTGACTTAGATGGTATCTCCCCATTCTTCATTTGGAAGTGTATTGCATCCTTAACCACACCTCTGCAACTTCTGTTCACTTTATCATTATCTTCGGGTAAGTTTGCTTTTCGATGGAAAATTACCTCGATCTCGCCCATTCATAAAGGTGGCAGCAGGGAAGACGTCACTAACTATAGGCCTATCGCCAAGATATGTAATATTGCCAAGTTACTTGAGCGTATTGTCACCAAAAAGTTAACATTCTTGATTCGTAACTTTATCTCTCACAATCAACATGGATTCCTGCCTGGGCGATCCACCACAACCAACTTAGTGGTATTCTCTAAGCACTGCCTGGAAGCCTTCGAACGCCGATGTCAGGTCGATGCCATTTATACGGACTTCTCTAAAGCCTTTGACAAAGTTTGCCATGCAGCCCTACTTGCTAAATTGTTCAGATTAGGTGTTCATTCCTCCATGTTAAATTGGTTTGAGTCTTATTTGGCAGACCGACCATGCCACGTTCCCATTGGTGATGCTACCTCGAGTCCCTTTATTGCCTCATCTGGCCTCCCGCAAGGTAGCTCTTTGGGGCCGCTCCTTTTTCATCAATGACATTTCCTCTTGCTTTCTTTATTCGAACTTTTTGTTATACGCGGATGACCTTAAAGTGTTTAAGGCCATTAGCTGCATTAGGGATAGCTATCTACTGCAGGATGATTTGCGCCGTGTCTCTTTTTGGTGCGCCCTCAATCTCCTTCCTCTAAATTTAGCTAAATGTCATTTCATTCGTTACAGTAAGAGGGCGCTAGACTTATGTACTTCCTATGCAATTGGCAACCATGACCTGCAGCTCAAGGAGGAGGTGGTTGATCTTGGCGTCCTTTTTGACTCAAATTTAAAATTTTCCAGCCATTTAGACTTTATAATGCCTAAGGCGTATGCCATGTTGGGTTTTGTGAAGAGGCACACAGACCAATTCAAGAGCCCGTACGCGAAGCTTAGTGTTTACGCCGCATTCGTCCGGTCGAGGCTGGAATATGCCTCTATTATTTGGACCCCCGCAAATAAAATAAGCTCAAATAGAGATGAGCGGTTGCAGAAAAAATTTTTAAAATTTGCACATCTCCCTTTAAGGTTTGTGGATCCTCTACCCTCATACCACAGCCGGTGCCTTCTCCTCCACATACATATGTACACTTGAGGATCGGCGCACTGTGGCAGCTTTAACTTTCATTAATAACATAGTAATTAGCAGCATTGATTGCCCCATGTTATTGGAGCTTATAAACTTCAATGTGCCCCAGAAGGATCTTCGCTCGTTTGCTCCCTTTTGGATTGATTGTCGTAGGGCCAATTACCTTTTGAACGAGCCTATTGATAGAGCATTATCATTTTTTAATACTTTGCCGCCTAGACTCCGAACTAAGTGGGGCTCTGATAAACAAGCGTTTAGGGTCTTATTGGTTAGGCATTTCTTAAGTAGTATGTAAATTAGATTGTATAGTAGCCATGTAAGATTAAATAATCAATGGCTAAAGAGAAATAAATAAATAAATAAAAAAGATACTAGATAGATCCCTAGGTGAACCACCTTCAGAGACTATCGAGACTTACGAGGGGCTCAATGCCATGGTAGATAAGCTTACTGCGACGAGCGCAAAAGCATACCACAGGGCCTGCCCCAAGAAAAGAATAGGTAGCAGCAGATTGAAGAAGCCTACATGGTGGACCTCGTCGTTAGCCCCTTCAAGAAAAATTCACGTAGGGCCTTTAACCACGCGTACCATACCAACACAGACGAGGCATGGGAGGCCTACAAAGCTGAACTCAGGCGGTATAAGAAGGAATTGCGAAGGGCAAAGAGGGTTGCCTGGGCCAATTTCTGCACCAACATCCAAGGGACATCAGAGGCCGCCCGCCTAAGAAAGATTCTCCCTACTACAGCCCCTATCGTAGGTTATATTAAGAACACGGATGGGCGGTGGACAACCTCAAGCCAGGAATCCCTGGAGACCCTTGTCAACGCACACTTCCCGGGTTGCTCATCGGAAGAAACATCCCAGGTGATGCGTAGCCAGGACCACCAGGGCTCACTCAACTACCTACTTAGTGACAGAAACCTTAAATGGACAATAGTTAGTTTTAAACCCTTCAAATCTCCGGGCCCAGACGGTATAACACCGGTTCTGTTAAAGAAAATCTTCAGTACAGTCTTCACTACTGGTATGGTTCCAAAGGCGTGGCTGTGCACGAAGGTTGTATTCATATCCAAGGTGGGCAAACCATCCCTCTGCACCCCTAAGGACTTCAGACCTATAAGTCTTTCATCCTTCCTCCTTAAGACTATGGAAAGACTCTTAAGTCTCCATCTCCAACTAAACATTAACCTAAGGGACATCTCATGCTCTCAGCATGCTTACAAAAGGGGCCGATCAACAGAAACAGCCCTCCACGATATCACTATGATCGCCGAGCGAGCGATCAACTTTAAGGAATACGCACTTGTTGATTTTCTAGATATAGAAGGGGCCTTCAACAACATCTTGCCGTGCTCAATAATTGATGCACGGGCTGGGAGTCAATCCGTCCAAGACAGAGCTCGTGCTGTTTACCAGGAAGTAAAAAATACCAAATCTAAGGCTTCCGAAGCTTCTAGGGGAAACATTAGTTCTTAGGGATAGTGCGAAGTACCTAGGCATCACTCTAGACAGGAAACTGGACTGGAAGCTGAACACCGCAGATAGGACTAAGAAAGCGGCAATAGCACTCTATACCTGCCTCAAGGCGGTAGGCCTGAAATGGGGAATGTCCCCCAAGATAGTCAGATGGTTATACACAGCGATCATCAGACCAATCTTATTCTATGGTATGTGGTCTGGGCATCAGCGGCTAACACACAACAACATTAAATAAAAGATAAATAACTATGACCTTTTTGTCATAGTAGACTATTAATAATAAACTTACCCACCTTTACAAGTCTTAAAACAATCCTGGGGGTAGACTTTTTTGACCTAGAAAAGGTCAAAAAACCTTTTAAAAGGTGATGTAGATAGCCTAACTCATTAGATCTAACTCATTAGCATCTTAACGTTTCTAAATAAAAGACTGACTTCTACTAGAATGTATCGCTGCTAAGTAGACCATTCTGCCAAAAAAGTTTTCGAAAATCGAGCAACAATATGCCTTCAGGTTAGCGCGAAAAACTTGAATAATACAATGGTGGTCCGATAAGTACTTAGCCTCCAAAAGAAAAACAAAAATTTTGGAAAGTGGCGATTTATTTCTCGACATAATCTCATTTAAGCTCGATACACTTGACCCAACGATGATCACACTTCTTTAACCGGTCTGAAAATTACATTTCCTTAAGGTCTGCAAAAAAAGGCCTCTGTGGCGACTGCCTCATTCAACGCAAATTTCTGTCCAAGTTTCAAGTTTGGAAACAAAAAGAAGTCACACAATTTGGCTATGGCGAGGGCGAAAGTTTAAGACGGTGCGTTGTCATGATGGAAGAGCATTTTTTTCTTCGCCAAATGGGGCCGTATTTTCTGCAATTCGCCGGGGAATCGGCCCAATTATTCGGCATAGTACAGCCATGTGACCGTTTTGCCCTTCTTCAGGTAGTCGATGTAGATCATACATTGTGAATCCCAAAAACAATGGCATTCACCTTCTCGGCCGATGGGGCAGTCCTCGCCTTCTTCGGAGCAAGTTCGCAATAAAAATTACATACCTTATATTTAATACGGTACGATAACTTAATAATAATAATTATATTTCTTAAATAGATTCAAAGGGGACCTGCCAGAAGAGCGGCATATGAAAGTGGATAATAAAAACTTTTATTTTGATATTGGTCAAAATAACAGAGGAGTTTATATGAGAATAAGTGAAGTAAGTAACTTAATTTATTAACTCAAATAAATTGTACTCCGTTTTAACGTTTAAGGTAAAAAATAATTTTCGAACATCGATAACTATACCGGATAAGTGCTGGATTCGCTTTTGAGATATTTTTAACGATTATTGTGACAAAATTAAAAAATCGTCCGACTCTAATACTGCCGATATTAATTTACCGACAACCTCAAATAGTCTTAAATAAATGATAAATGAATTAATATAGAATCAGGCCAAGGTAGGTCTAAGCAAGATCATTTAGCAAATGACCAGCAAAATTGTAATTCGTATATAATTATTTAAAACCCCAATTATGGGAAAAAAGCCTAATAAAATATCCATAAAATATGATATTGTAGTATTTGAGAAAATATACATTAGCCATTTATGTAACGATTTTATAAAATCAATAATTCTAATGTAAACAAAATTAGTCTGTAGTCCTTGCATATGAATATCATTACCAAATCCGTATGTATTTTTATTTTCCGTTTCCTGTTATACGCAATTTAAAATTATAATGTAGGTGAAATTTTTGTTCTATTTTTATACCCTTGCAGAGGGTATTCTAATTTTGGCCAAAAGTGTGCAACGCAGTGAAGGGGACATCTCCGACCCTATAAAGTATATATATTCTTGATTAGGATCACCTCCTGAGTCGATATAAGCATTTCCGTCTGTCTGTCTGTCCGTCTGTCTGTCTGTCTGTCTGTCTGTCTGTCTGTCTGTCTGTCTGTCTGTCTGTCTGTCTGTCTGTCTGTCGGTTTCTACGCAAACTAGTCTCTCAGTTTTGGAGCTATCGAGTTGAAACTTTGCACACATCCTTCTTTTGTTTGCAGGTAGTATATAAGTCGGAACGGCCGGGATCGAAAAAAAGGATGTGTGCAAAGTTTCAACTCGATAGCTCCAAAACTGAGAGACTAGTTTGCGTAGAAACCGACAGACAGACACACAGACAGACGGACATGCTTATATCGACTCAGGAGGTGATCCTAATCAAGAATATATATACTTTATAGGGCGAAGATGTCCCCTTCACTGCGTTGCACACTTTTGACCAGAATTATAATACCCTCTGCAAGGGTATACAAAAAAATCGGAATTGCCAAATTTCATAAGGATCGGCCGACTATATTCTATATCTGTCATAAAACGATCGGAATTGGCATAACTTTAATGTTTTTTAAGTAAGAAGGATGGGACTTGGTACAGATTCCATTTTTGAAAAAATAATCTGAATTGCCGAATTTCATAAGGATCGGCCGTTTATATCCTATAGCTGCCATATAACTGAACGATTGGAATTGGCATAACCTTGCTAGTTGTAAAGATGCTTGGGGCTGTTTTCAAAAAATTTTGTAGAAAACTGATTTGATGGTGAAACTTTCATAAGGATCACCTATATACGATCCGATATGTATATATGTAATAAGCTGCTACCTAACTGCAAGGGTATATAATTGTTCCCTGCTCAGTTAATTTTATGTGACAAACCGATATTGTGTTTACTGAAAAATTGTGAAAAAAATTGAAAAAAAGGTTAATTTGAAATTTTCTCACTTCTCAAATTTTGCGGGAAATTTTCTCACTTTGATTAATTACAATTTACATCACTCTCTTCCTTCACTTCATAGCGAACGGTCGTGATTATTTTTTGCGCTTGCGATAAATTCTATTTTTGCCAAACGCGGGTTTGAAACCTTAATTTAAACACTTTGTTTTCATTACTAATATTGTGTCTTAATATTAAAGTTATACCCGTATCGCTACGCGCTTGTGCAGTGCCATATTTGGGTGAGCATTTAATAAAATTAAAAAGTCGCAATCCAAATATAGCTCTGCTTCTTTTTTACTCTCTGCCTTTTTAATTTTTGCAGTTAATTCTGCTCTTATCTTTTTGCGCGCATTTCGTTACACTTGCGCTCTCCCGTAGCTCTCTCTTTACTAACACTCTCCTCTACCTACTCTTTTACTAACCTTAGTTGGTACAGTGGTTGAAGGCTTATTTGTTTAAAATAAAAAACAAAAAATAATAGAATATTTAAAAATTATAAATTAATTTTTGCTAATTTGCTAATTAATTTTTTAAAATGGAATACAATGTTGTCTGCTCTTTAAAATCGTGCAATAAGCCGATATCTGCGTCCCAAGCCAGCATCTATTGTTGGCTATGCGAAAGTGTCTCACATGCCAAATGTGCTGGCCTTAATGCATCTGTCTCGGATGCCATATCCCGCCGTGTTGGCCTCCATTACTGCTGCAGTGGGTGCCGAGCTGTCCAAGATGAAATAAGATCATTCATGCGACAGACCAAGAGTGGGTTTAAAGATTTGATCGTTGGTTTCCGAAAAATCAACGATCAACTCAGTGCGCTGGATGTTCAATTCAATAGCCTTTAGCTGTTGAATGAATCTCCTAAGCGGAAAAAATCTGCTACTAGGGAAGTTGCAGCTCCAGTAATCGCGGAACAGCTGGATCCTCCCGCAATAATGCAGCCGCTCATTTCCCTTGCTACTCCAAGAGCAGGGACGGTAAATGAAAAGTTAGCACCCGAATTTACCGTAGCAGAGCAAAATTTGTCTGCTTTGTCCTCCATGGCATCACTCCAAGTGATTCCCAGGAATACCCTTGAATTAACCCCCATAGCTTCCACTAGAAATGGTAACCCGCCGCCCGGACCCCCGGAACGGACTGATGCCGCGGTATTACCGACCGTGGCACCAAAACCATTACAGGTAATACCACCTGTTAGACAAATATTTGTCTCACGGCTAGCCCCCGATACCTCGGAGATTGATATCTCGGCTTACATCAAAGCCAAAACCAAGGCCGTTATTAGAGTGGAAGACATTAGGAAATTTAAATACTCCTACTCGAGGCGCATGTCATCCTTCATGATACGTGTGCCAGTGCCGATGTTTGTGACAATATGTTCGCCTGGCTTCTGGCCAGAGGACATATTTGTACAAGAGCATCAGCCGAGTAAGGTAAAGAAAAAAAATTCGAAGCCTGCGGGAGTCAAGCTCCCAACATCTGTCCAATCCGACTCTTTAAAAAACTAACACGTTCTATCAATCTTACCTATCAGAACTGTCGGGGCCTACGTAGCAAGCTCCCTAGACTTTATTCTGATAGTCTTTCCTTTGCGTCCCATATTATAGTCTTTACTGAAACTTGGTTAAAGCCGGAGATCTTTTGCTCTGAAGTTTTTCCAAGTAGGTACACCACTTTTAGACGTGACCGACCTTTGCGAAGAGGAGGAGGAGTCTTAATTTCTATTGACTCCAATTTCCAATCCCCAATTTGCGTTAAAGTCATATTGTCTGCTCAATCATTGTTTATTACATGTTCTTACATTCCACCATCTTCCGAGCCGCCTACATACTGGCATCACTTGTCGGCTATACAGGCTGTTACCAATCTTATGTCAGATATTGACCTTCTGATAGTTCTTGGCGACTTTAATTTACCAGAACTCAATTGGTCAATTACTGAAAATTTAACTTTCTTATCACTTTCCACCCATCACGATTTCACGGCGGGCATCTTTGACTTGTCCCTAGGCCAGATCAACCATGTTAGAAATTCGTTAGGTCGGCTTCTTGACTTATGTTTTGTATCTGATCCAGAAAGTACCACACTTTCCAGAGCGTTGCCCCTCACAACCCCTGAAGATCCATACCACCCAACGCTTGAAGTTTCAATTGAAACCAATTCTGGTGTCAATCAGAAGACTTCCTGCTTATCAAAGAAGATTCGTTGTTTTCGTAAGGCTGATTTTCGTAAACTTAATTTATTAATTGATACTTTGGTCCGATACTGGTCCGATATTCTGGCATGCACTGATATAAATATCATCCTAGATAAATTTTATTTGACATTAAATTCATTTTTCGACTTAAGCGTGCCGTGGAAATATCCGTCCGCTACAAATAATCCACCCTGGTTTACAAGGTGCCTAACTAAATTAAAAACATATAAAGACAGGCTTTTAAATAAATATAAAAGAAGCTGTAGCAGCATAGATTTCTCAAGATACTTAATAGCTCGGCTAAATTTCACCGTGCATAACGCCGAATGTTATAAAAATTATATTCGCCGCTGTCGGATTCAGTTCACTCAGGATCCAAAGCAGTTTTATAACTTTGTAAACACGAAGCGTAAACATGTATCTTTTCCTTCCCTACTTACGTATCAAAATTTATCAGCGACTTCGGATCAGGCCATTGCGGATTTATTCGCAAAATTTTTCCAAACAACTTATTTACCTCCTAACACTTCAGATCAGCCATACGCTTACAACATTCAACCAACTAATAGTATATTTGTTCCATTTCTTTCTGAAAACAATATACTATTGGATCTTCAAAAGGTAAAACCAGTTTATTCGCCAGGCCCCGACGGAGTACCAGCCTGTGTGCTAAAATACTGTGCTAGGGCTCTGTGCAAACCTCTTCAAAAACTATTTAACTTATCTTTGGAATCTTCGGAAAAAATCCGATGCTGCCAACTACAGAGGCATCTCAAAATTGTCAGCGATTCCAAAGTTATTCGAAAAATTAATAACTCCTCATTTGCAACACCTATGCTCATCAATAATTTCTCCATGTCAGCATGGTTTCATTAAGCGTCGCTCAACCACCACTAATTTATTGGAGTTGACATCCTTTGTTTTAGATGGCTTCCAAAAGGGACTTCAAACTGATGTAATTTACACAGACTTTAGTAAAGCATTTGATTCAGTTAATCACTCAGTAAACTCAGAGTAAACTAAATCTTTTGGGATTCTCAACCGACCTCATTACGTGGATCTTCAGCTATTTAAATGGAAGAACACAGAGAGTCGTATTTAAAAATCAATACTCCCGCTTAGTCCGTGCCACATCTGGTGTCCCTCAAGGAAGCCATCTTGGCCCATTACTATTCACTCTTTTTATAAATGACTTGCCCCCATCCATAACGAACGCGCTGGTACTAATGTACGCAGACGATGTTAAGCTTTGTCTGCAATATAAGTTCCCGTCTGCCCAAAACAGACTCCAGTCGGATCTTGACAATTTTCAAAAATGGTGTTTAGCTAATCACTTAGTACTTAACGGATCAAAATGCAAACTTATGTCTTTTTATCGTACTAGTCCTCACCAGGCTTCGTACAATCTCTCTGGGATTGCCTTAGAAAAATTAACTCAGGTTAATGATCTTGGTGTCCTCTTAGACATAAAACTTAAATTTTCCGACCATATTTCTTCAATGGTTAATAAGGCTAAAGGTGTTGTCGGTTTTATTAAAAGATGGGCAAAGGAATTTAACGACCCTTACATTACTAAAAGCTTATTTATATCCTTGGTCCGCCCGATACTGGAGTACGGTTCATGTGTCTGGTGTCCCCAATACGGTGTTCATGAAGACCGCATAGAATCCGTACAAAAAAACTTCTTATTATTTGCTCTTAGGGGACTTAACTGGGACGCAAATCTTCACCTACCTTCGTATAATAGTAGACTCCTACTAATAAACTTACCCTCCTTAAAAAACCGTAGAACAATGCTGGGTGTCGTTTTCCTACACAACCTTATTAATGGTGATGTAGATAGCCAGCACTTACTAACACGCTTACAGTTTAACGTTCCGAATAGAAGGACCAGAAACTTTAGTCCTTTATTCTTAAGCCATTGTAGATCGACATATGCACAGCATGATCCCATTAGGATTTTATGTTCGAACTACAATGGTCTGTATAATATTAGTCAAGTCAAATTAGTCGCAGTCAAATTTGAAAACCTCCATTTTAAATTACCTACAAGAACATACTAATTCTTCCTCGTTTTCTTTATAATCCTTCTACTTAAACTTATATACTAAACTCATTATACTAACTCGAATTTATTCCCGCGATTCGAGCCGTACGTTATGCGGCAGGCGCCCCTCGGTCGGTTGGGCGGGAGGTGGGCTGTACGTATGCAGTGGGAACCGCGAAAAAAAAAAAAAAAAAAAAAATTTACGATGCCGAGGAGAAGACTTAGGTCGTCGTAGTCAATTAAGATCAGAATTGCGTTCTTTAGTGAGTGGCAATGTAGGAGATAGGCTTAGAATGCAACGAGTTCATGCACATTAAACACATCAACAGCAAGCTAGACATAATGAAACTAAGCGAATCCGCAGACGCAGTGCTCCTGTGATTCTTGAACGAGCTGCATTCCACTATGATCCGGCAATTGATTATTGTGCCGACAAATCAGTAAAAATTGGGGATATGAAAACAATTTGTAAATATTGTAAGGCGTTAAAGTACACTGGTAAATCTACTGGATTATGTTGCGCTGAAGGCAAAGTAAAATTGCCACAATTGGTCCCACCACCAGATCCTTTACGCTCCTTAGTTTCTGGGATTGAAAATGATTCGAAGCACTTCTTGACCAACATTCAGAAATATAACAACTGTGTTCAGATGCCATCATTTGGTGCTACACATATTATACAAGCCAATTTCATGCCCACTTTTAAGGTATTATATAAAAATATTCAAGTTTGTATTCAAATATATATATAGGAAATAATTAATGGCCAAATTTCGAAAAATCACAGATACAAGCACAATTTTATCACTTACTGGGAACTCTGATACCACTACCTGATGCAGATCATCAATTTTTACAAATTTATGTTATGGGCAATTCAGATGCGGAAATTAATATTCGTTGTGCTCACAAACCAACAGTAAAGAGAACCATTGTCCAACAATTACAAATGTTTCTTCATCAGAATAACAATTTAGTAAACATGATCAAAATAGCATTGGATCGGTTGCCATCTGATAGCCATAATACTGGAAGACTGGCTGTGAAAAGACTGATGAATAACGTCATTGAGACAACAATCATAAAAGGAAAATACAAAGGAGAGGATGTCTTGATCCCGCGGATACCAATGATTCCAACGGACACCCCATTCGATTTTAAACGCTTACAATTTCCAGTACGTCTGGATTTTGCGATGACCATAAATAAATCGGAAGGATAATCGTTAGAAGTTTGTGGAATCAACTTGGAGTTTCCCTATTTCGCGCATGGACAATTAGACGTCGCGTGTTCAGGCGTCGGAAAACCGTCTTCTTTGTTTATTTACGCACCACAAAATAAAACAAAAAATATAGTTTATGAGAAAGCTTTTAATTAATTAACAGACTGATTTTAACAGTGTGTGTCTGTGAATATCAAATTTAAATTTTATAAATAGCTAGTATTTCAGAAAAACTCTTAATAAGTAAGCAACATGATGTATCGAAAATAATTATAAAACTTTATGGTTTTTTTCAATAAATGAAGTTGAATAAAATAAGAGGGTACTCTTTAATTTTTGGGATTGAAAATGATTAAAATGATAGCTCCGCGAAACTTAATTTTAGCTATCTTCAGTTCTTACTGTATCAGATAATTTTTTTAAGTTTGAAAACTTTTAAGTATTGTCACAAAAGAAGATTCTGAACGCAACAAAAAAAAAACAACAGCTGGCAGTACGAAGTCTGCCGGGACAGCTAGTGTAGAGTATAAAAATTGTTTAATATAAACTATCACCTTACTGCAATGTTATATCTATATCTTGTTTATTATTTTGTGTAGTAATTAGGAGAACACTAATAAGTTCAAAAGACAGTAAACAAATATGAAAGCTTTTAAGAAATTCACAAATTTTGAACAAATAGTTTTTTAACATGTTTCACTGATTTCATAATTACTATTCGTGATAAAAGATGTTAGCTCCAATAAGTTGGTATTGGTGGAGCGGCGCTTCATGAAGCCATGCTGGCACGGAGTTATTATTGAACTACATAGGTGTTGCAAATGTGGAGTGATAAGTTTTTCAAAAAGCTTTGGAATTGCTGACAATTTAGAGATGCCTCTATAATTAGCAGCGTCGGATTTTTTCCCTTTTTTATGCAGCGGAATAATGAAGGATTCCTTCCACATAAAGGGAAAGATCGAAGTTTCCAGCGATAGATTAAAGAGTTTAACAAGCGGTTTGCACAGTGCCTCGGCGCAGTACTTCAGAACACAGCCTGGTACTCCATCAGGGCCTGGCGAATACACGGGCTTAACCTTAAGAAGATCCGATAACACACCACTTTGATCGAAAGATGGGCAAAATATAAGGTTGGCTGATTGGATATTATAAGTGTAAGGCTGAGCTAAACTGCTGCTAGGTGAATAGGTAGTTTGAAAAAACTGTGCAAAGAGATCGGCCATTGCCTGATCGGTGTTCGCATAAGAGTTCTCAAGCGTAATCAGTGGGGGAAAAGATACATGTTTACGCTTAGTGTTTACAAAGTTATAAAACTGCTTCGGATCCTGAGTAAACTGAATCCTGCAGCGGCGAATATAACTCCTATAACATTCTGCGTTATGCACGGTGAAATTGGACCGAGCTACTAAGTATCTTGAATAACTAACTATACAGTCAGATAATCTATGTTTGTTTAAAAGTCTACTCATACTATTCTTTAAATTTATAGGTGCCTTGTATACCAAGGCGGATTCGTTGAAGCGGACGGATATTTCCACGGCACGCAAGCGTCGAAAAATATGTTCAAAGTGTAATAAAATTTTTGTAATGCGATGTTTATATCCTCGCATGCCAGTAAATCAGACCAATCAAATTCCAAAATTAAATTATTTAATTTCATAAAGTCAGCCTTACGAAAGAAACGAACTTTCTGAGATTTAACTGTAGACTTAAGGTCAAAAAAGTAATTATTTTCGATTGAAACCTCAAGAGTGGGATGATATGGATCCTCAGGGTTAGAAAGGGGCAAAGTTCTGGAAAGTGTAATTCCATCAGGATCAGAAACGAAACATAAGTCCAACAGCCGACCAAAAGAATTTCTAACGTGGTTAATTTGCCCTAGTGACATGTCGAACATGCCCTCAGGGAAGTCATGGTGGGAGTTAAGCTGTAAAGACGGTGAATTATCAACATTGGACCACATAAGTTCTGGGATATTAAAGTCACCCAGAGCTATCAGCTGGTCACCATCAGACAGACGATCGAAAACCAAACGAATAGCGGACAAATGTTGCCAGTATGTTGGCGGTTCGGACGAAGGTGGTATGTACGAACAGGTAACATACAAAGATTGATCGGACAAAGTGATTTTGATGCAAAGAAATTCAACGTCACCAAACTCTTGTGATTTTACCTCTTCAGAAGCGAATTTGGAGTCTACAGAAATTAGCACTCCTCCTCCCCTTCGCAAAGTTCTTCGCAAAGTGGTGTACCTACTAGGAAAAACTTCGGAGCTTAAGATCTCCGGCTTTAACCAAGTTTCTGTAAATACAATAATGTGGGATGCAAAAGAAGAACTATCAGAATACAGTTTGGGAAGTTTACTACGTAACCCTCTTATATTCTGATAGGTAAGTGTTAATGAAGACATTAGTTTTTTGAGATTGAGGAAGATGAGGTGGAAGGTTGATCAGTGGCCTTAACATGTGGGAGTTTTACACCCACAGGTTTGGTTATCTTTTTTTTTCACCGTACTTGGCTGATGTTCTTGGACGAAAATGTTCTCTGGCCAAAAGCTGGCGGAACAGATCGTCTTGAACATCTGCAAGGGCACACGTATTTTGAAAGATGACGTGTGCCTGGTGTAAGAATATTTGAATTTTGTAATATCCACCACCTTTATGTCGGCTTTTGCTTTGGCTTTGATGTAAGCCGAGATATCAATCTCCGAAGTATCAGGGGCAAGCCGGGAAACAAAAATGTGTTTCGATGGTGGGATCACCTGCAAGGGTTTTGGTGCCGCCGTAACTAATACTGCGGCATCAGTGCGTACCGGGGGTCCGGACGGTTTATTACCCTGTTTGGTGACTGTTACAGGAGTTTGAATTATTGGGTCTGGGATCACTTGAAGCGATGCCACAGAGGACATATCGGACAATTGCTCATTGAGTCCGAGACATTCGGAAGCCGAATTTTTCTCAGGTCCGGCCCTTGGGGTGGCCAGAGATATAAGCGGCTGCATAGTTGTCGGCTGAGCAGGCTGAAGATTATTCGACCCGAGCACATCACTAAAAGCGGATTTCTTACGCTTTGGAGACTCATTTAGTAGTTGAAGACTACTAAACTGTGTATCAAGCGCACAGAGTTGGTCATTGATTTTTCGAAAACCACTAATCAACTCCTTGAAACCGCTTTTAGTCTGCCTCATGAACGACCTCATTTCGTCCTGAACAGCACGACAACCGTCACAGCAAAAGTGGAGTCCAGACCTACGCGAGATTGCATCCGACACTGAGGCCGTGAACCCGGCACACTTAGCGTGTAAAACGTTTTCACAGAGCCAGCAATGGATGGTAGGCTGGGAAGACGAGATTGTCTTATTGCAAGACTTTAATGCACAGACCAATTTAAAATCCATAATTATTAAAAATTTAAATAATTAATTTATTAAAAATTATTTAAAATTAAATAATTAATTTATTAAAAATTATAAAAAATTTAAATAATTAATTTATTAAAAATTATTAAAAAAATTAATAATTAATTTAAAAATATTATTTTATTTTATTAATGAGGAACCTTGAACCACTGTACCAAGGAAACGAGAAGGGGAGATTAAAGAGAGCAGTTAGTGCAAGTTAGTAAGCTTTAAAGAAATAGAGATAAGAATCTCTATTGAGCGAGGTGGAATTGAGAGTAGAAGCAAAAGAATAGCAACAACACCGTAGGAGATGAAGAAGCAGAGCAGGGCTATGTTTGGAAAGTAAGTTAAATAAATTATTATTTTACCTCCAAATATATCACTGCACAAAATTGCAATTTGTTTTTAAATCAGTTAAGAAATAAACACCGATTGTTTATAGAAAGCTTATTGCAAATTTTACAAAAACGTAGTGCGCACAAAAAAAACACGTCCGTCCGCTTTAAGATAAAGAGAGGAAGTGTGAAGAAAGTGGGAAGAGAGGAACTTATGAAGAATATTATAAAGTATATAACTCTTACAAGCTTTTTTAAAACCAAATTTCAATGTGATCACCTAGATTAATGAGTCTTACAAAGTACGATGAAACGATAGCAAATTATAACATACAAAAATTCGTTAAATAGACACATACCAGTTAAATGTCCCAAAGATTTATGGTTGCATGTAATGTAGCATAATAAATAAGTTTTAATTACATGTTAAGAAATACAAATTTTATGTCATTTTAATAAACATAAATAAAAAGACAAAAAAAATAATATAAAACATATAACTGTTGAGCCAAGCAGAAAAGGGCGAAGCTGCGTAAAATAAGCTACATATATTATAATCTGTGTAGCGGCGGCGGGTTATCGGCAGTTCTGGTTTTGTTTACTTCTCCCCCGTTCGCATGCGCTTTGCTGGTATTTGTAGCGCATGCGCTTTGGGGAGCTTTTTTTTAGAGCTGCTGCACAATAGCAAATCTTGCATTTGTGTGCGTTCATATTGCTAAATTATATTGCTAAGCTTTGTACTTGTGATTTTGTTATTGATTGGAGCGTCTGCAAGTTGGGGTTAGAGTTGAACCCTCGAAAAATAAATATTGAAATTGGCTTGAAAATTGAACTGTGGAATTAAATTCATTTGGCCGCTATTAAAAACCATTAATAGCTCAACATTTGGTGACCCCGACGTGATTATCATCCCGTTCAATTATCGCGATCAGCATTAAAAGTGACACTAAAACACCGTTGTTGGTTTTGTTGTCGCAAAGTTGCATTTTAATTTAATTGGCATCTTAATTGGAATAATTCAATGGAATCTGGAGCTGAAGCTACTGCATCTGCTGCGTCAAGCCGTGAAAGGATGCTGCGGAGACGCGCAGAGGTAACATGTCAGGAAATGGAGGTACTGCATCGGAAGGTCAAGGCTGCGATGCAAACTGACGATTCAACCAATCTGACCCTCGAGTCTATGGAGAAGCGTCTGCGCGACCGTTTCACCACGCTGCAGGAGGAATTGGAGGAGCTAAACTACAGCGAGATCGGGAGCGATTTATATTGGCGATTCTTTTAGCTGGCTACGGACGTGCACGTTAACATCCAGGTGGAGGTGGCCAAGCGTTCTATGCGGGTTGCTGCTCACTCTACGCTGTTAGATGCTACCTGATGTTAGATGCTAGATGGTGCTGGGATTTCAAACGCTCCATATAGGCCTGCTCCCTCATTGCCCCCGTTGCCAATGCCAATATTTAGCGGCGGCTATGCTGAGTGGCCGGATTTCTGCGCCCTATTTAGGACAACCATTGACAGCCACCAGCACTTGACCAAGATGGAGAAGCTCAGGTGGCTCATTTCCTGCCTGCGGGACTCAGCCCTGGAGACTGTGAGGGCGCTTGAGATTACCGACGCTAACTATGATGTTGCCCTCGACCTTTTGCGCAACCGTTTCAGCAACCGTCGCTTAATCTTCCAGGCTCACATCAACGAGATCCTACAGTTAAGGGCGGTTGAGCCGGGATCCGTTGCTACTCTTCGAGAATTATCCGTCCGATTCAATGGACATATGCGGGCCCTTATGAGTTCCGGGACGTCGGCCAAAATTCAAGGATGCCTCCTCATCCAGATCATCTTTCAAAAGCTGGACCCTGCCACAAAGGCCAAATGGGAAGACTCTCTGGCAGGAAGCACTGATGATAGCCTGCCAACTTGGGAATCTATGGCTCGGTTTCTGGAACAAAGGTGCCGTACCCTGGAGACGGTGGATTTGGCCTTAGCTCCGCATTTGTCAGCGAACCAAGCGGGCCGACGTAGGCCATTTAACAACCGATCCTGCATGCTCCGCCTGCTTCGTGTGCCCTGTGCGGCATCCTGGCACACGCTGTGCCTTCTTGCCCAAGGTTTCTCGCCTTGTCAGTTGAGGAACGATACGATGAGGTCCGACGTCTTGCCCTCTGCTTTGTGTGCCTCAAGTCTGATTACTTGGCCCGCGGATGCTCATCCTCCCGCTGCCCAACTTGCAATCGCCGACATCATGCGCTATTGCATCCTTGCGAGCGTTTATCTAGCGCCACTTCCGTTCCTGCTTCTGGATCGAATCCGAATGTAGCTGGGGTTGCGACCTCTCAGGCTCCTCCTGCTAATGCTCTTGTTGCACAGGATCGCAGCGCTGAAATAGTGTTCTTGCCCACCGCCCACATTCTCGTCAGGATCAGGAGCCTTTCTTCCTTATCGAGCGCTACTTGACTCCGGCTCCCAAGTTCATCTCATCACATCACGGCTGGCCAGCCAACTTCAGCTTCATCGGTCCAAATGTTCTGTAGCAGTGACTGGCCTTAGAGACGCTGAGTTTACTACGGATGGAGCATCGGTTAACGTTTGCCTGAAGTCTCGCCTATCCACGTATTCCGTTTACATTGAGGTAATTGTGGCGTCTCACATCATAGAGCGTCAACCTGGCCTGAACTTAGATGTGTCCAATTGGAAGGTTCCCGCCAATGTGGTTCTAGCCGACCCGGACTTCCACCGAGCTCAGCGTGTGGATCTGCTGATTGGAGCAAGCCTGTTTTTTGATCTGCTCTCAGTCGGGCAAATCCAGCTAGGAGACGGTCTGCCTCTGCTGCAGAAGCCAAGGTTTGGATGGGTAGTTTCTGGAGGAGGTTGCACCCCGGGAAACCCTCGCTTGGCCGCCTCATGTAGGATGATTCCTGCTGACCCAGCAAACTCTGTTGACGATCGCCTCGATTTTCTTCTCCGCCAATTCTGGGAAGTGGATGCCTGCACTGCGCCTATCGTTCAGGCTACTAAGGAGGAGCTCGATTGCGAGGTCCACTTCGTCATGCACCACGTCCGTCTTGAATCAGGTGCCTATTCAGTTCGCCTTCCAATCAAGCACAGTGTGGAGCTGTTAGGGGAATCCTACGCACAGGCTTTGCGTCGGTTCCATTCACTTGAGCGCAAGCTGGATCGTCATCCGAATTTAAGGACCCAATATTCGTCTTTCATCAAGGAATACTTGGATCTGGGTCACATGTCTCTGGTGCCGCAGGAATTGCGAGGTAAGTGCCAGTATTTCCTTCCCCACCACTGCGTCCTGAAGGAAGAAAGTTCCACTACTAAGCTGAGAGTTGTGTTCGATGGTTCGGCTGCTACGACCTCTGGCTATTCCCTCAATGATGTCCTGATGTCCGGCCCCGTGATTCAGCCTAAGCTTTTTCACACATTGCTTCGGTTTCGGTCTCACCTTGTAGCTTTGACTGGGGACATTTGCAAGATGTACCGCTGCGTAAGGGTCTTTCCGGATGATAGTTTTCTGAAGTGCATCCTCTGGAGAGATTCTATCCACGATGACGTGAAGGTTTTTAAGCTCGACACCGTGACGTATGGCACAAAGCCAGCGTCGTTTCTATCTGTTCGCTCAATGCACCAGCTGGCTAAGGATGAAGGTGCCGGTTTTCCCGTTGGCTCTCGTGTTGTCCAGGATTTTTATGTGGACGACCTTATATCTGGTGCCCCAATAAAGACTGAAGCGCTTGAGATAATAGCTCAAACATCGAGCCTGTTGAACAAGGGTCAGTTTCAATTAAGGAAATGGTGCTCCAACATCCCAGAGGTTTTGGAAGGCGTACATGAAAGTGATAGAGAGTCATACTTGAAATTTGACGATGGCAGTCCGTTCACAAAGACTCTTGGATTAGCATGGGATCCTTCTGCTGACCTGCTGCTGTTTTCCTTTGAAGCTCTTCAGCCCACCGCCAAACCAACCCGGAGATCTATACTATCTTCCGTCGCTCGGTTTTATGACCAAATGGGCTTGGTAGGTCCTGTCGTCACTAAGGCAAAGATCCTGTTGCAGAAGCTGTGCCGAGAAAATTTGTCATGGGATGAAAGCCTTCCTCAGTCTCTTCTCTCCGAGTGGTTACAGTTCTGTTCCAGTTTTGACCAAATTCAGCGAATCAAGTTTCCTCGGTTAGTCATTCCCTGCCAAGAAATTCTGGAGGTCCACGGATTCTGCGACGCTAGCTTAGATGCGTATGGAGCTTGCGTGTACGTATTGTGAAGTTCTGATTGTCGGCTGTTATGTTCAAAGAGTCGAGTGGCACCCATTAAAACTCAGACAATACCGAAACTAGAGCTATGTGGAGCTGAGTTACTAGCAAGACCGATGGCTGAAGTTGCTGATCTTGGGACGTATAAAGGAGATTATTATTGTTGGTGTGACTCCTTGCTTGCCCTATCCTGGATTCAAGTCAACCCAGCCGATCTACTGTCAAGAGGTTCTCTTCCCACTGAGCTATTAAACTCCCAGCATTAGTCCCAAGGCCCTCCATTTCTTCGTGGTTCCAAGGATGATTGGCCCATCGCTATTGTGGCCGAAAAGGCAACCATCGAACTTCGCGCCAGGGCTCTATTGGCTACGGCTCCACCCAGGGATATCGCCGCATTGTCAATGTTTGCCAACTCGTTTCCCTCCCTACAGAGAGTGTTCGCCTACGTTTACAAATTGTGCCGCCGCATCCGTCACGAAGGGATTTCTGTTCAGGATCTCAAAGGAGGAACCCATCTGCTGTTGCGCGTCGTCCAGCTTACCGAGTTTAAGGAAGAGATAAGTTTATTAAAGTCACGCAGATTGGTTCCGCCCGGAATAAGGGCCCTATTAAGTGTTATGTAAGCGTATTCACCTGCTTCAGCACGAAGGCAATCCACTTGGAGTTGGTTAAGGACCTTTCCACCGCTTCGTTTCTGAGCGCCCTTCAACGTTTTATTTGTACGCGACGTCAACCCAGGCAGATATGGTCGGATAATGCCACCAATTTTGTGGGAGCCAAGAATGAGCTAATTGAGTTGAAGCGAAGATTCCTCAGCCAGGATCATCAGGCTTCTCTGCACGAGTTTTGCCTGTCTGAGTCTATCGAGTGGCGATTTATTCCTCCACGCTCTCCCCATTTTGGTGGTCTGTGGGAAGCAGCAGTGAAGACGGCTTAGCACCATCTTTATCGCGCAGTTGGTCCCGCAGTTCTTGGCTTCGAGGAATTAAGGACTTTGTTGTGTCGCATCGCCTCAATTATTAATTCTCGGCCCCTTGTGTCGATTTCAGAGAATCCTGCGGATCTAGATGTCCTGACGCCGGCTTATTTTTTAAAGGGCGGACCGCCTTCAACATTCATCGAGCCGGACCTTACTGCGCTAAACTTTAATCGGCTGGATGGGTGGCAGAGAGTCTCCTTCCTGCAGCAGGTTTTCTGGGCTCGTTGGAAGGAAGAGTACCTCACGCTGTTACAGCAGCGTTCCAAATGGCGCACCCCTTGCCCTGTAATTGCTGTTGGAGACATAGTCCTGGTGAAGGATGAAAATCTACCCCCAATGAGGTGGCCTCTGGCCAGGATACTGGAGCTGGTTCCTGGGCGTGACGGAGTGAACCGTGTAGCCGTTCTCAAAACAGCGGTTGGAATGACTAAGCGTGCGGTGTCACGGTTGCGTCTGCTGCCTATCAAGGATTCGGTTAAAGACCCAGCCTTCAACGGGGGGAGGATGTTGAGCCAAGCAGAAAAGGGCGAAGCTGCGTAAAATAAGCTACATTTATTATAATCTGTGTAGCGGCGGCGGGTTATCGGCAATTTACTTCTCCCCCGTTCGCATGCGCTTTGCTGGTATTTGTAGCGCATGCGCTTTGGGGAGCTTTTTTGTAGAGCTGCCGCACACTAGCAAATCTTGTATTTGTGTGCGTTCATATTGCTAATTCATATTGCTAAGGTTTGTACTTGTGATTTTGTTATTGATTGGAGCGTCTGCAAGTTGGGGTTAGAGTTGAACCCTCGAAAAATAAATATTGAAATTGGCTTGAAAATCGAACTGTGGAATTGAATTCATTTGGCCGCTATTAAAAACTTAACGATAGCTTAACAATAACAAATTTGGATTTCGAACTGGATAAAACATTACAATATATAAAAAAATAATGTCAATAAAATTTTTGGCTTGTGAGATTAACTCTAAATGCGAAAAAGTCCAACATTTTAGTTGGGGTTGCTCTGACTACATACGCACAGCTCTTATATTTACCTGGTAATATATATACCTGGTTAGTTTAAGATACTTAAAGATAGAGTCATATAAAGCAGAGAATTATCTTGAATGCTGTTCAAAAACATTACATATAATATATGATATTTTAAGAGTTTTGTGAAAATAATATCAAAACAAAGTTGTATTCAATGCAATTAAAGCAAGTTTTAAATTATGTTTTATTAAAAAATTTATAAAAGCTGGCATGCGGTTTTTGAATTTGGCGTTTTGGTGTTTTTGAGCTTTTAGGTCTTTTGTGAGCACCGGAAAAACAGAAACCCTGTTAAAAATCTCTTTTTATTTATTTATTTTTTTTGGGTTTTAAGTTACCGCGACTTATGGACTAGTAGGAGTTGGCCCCACTTTGTGCAAGGAAATCGCCAACCTGAAGATTAATTATATGTAAATGTTTGTTTTATCGAGAATGTCGGGTCAAAAATGCCGGAATGCCGAAAAGTTTGGCCGGCAATAATTTATTGAATTTTTTATCTTTTCTTTATTTTTATGTCTCTATTCGCGTCGCCCGCTCTCGTGCATTCGATTGGCCACCTGCATCTGTCGTCATGCGCTATCGTTGTCTCGCTCCCTCGGTCGCTTCGCGTCTTTAAATTGTAATCATACATAGAAATCTAAATGTGTTTTTGTTTTTTTTATTAAAGCCCAGATTTGGAACAGTTAATAAAGCTCTCGAAAATGCTCGGTAACTGAATATTGGTAAACGCCGACGTGATTGTGCTTAGGAAAATAATTTGTTGGATAATTTTCCATTGAAAATTTGAGCTGCGCGGCTATATAGAAGTTGCACAGTGGGTCGTAAGCTGACAATATTTTTGAGGAGTTGCCCGTTTTCAGGACCTTCAAGGATTGCTGTCCTCCTTGAAAGCAGTGGAGCATTTCCGGAGGCGAGGATAAATGTGCGGCTTAGCGAATTGGAAGGGATCGTCGCGGATTTCAAGAACACACACAAGGAGCTGTCCAAACTGGATGTTGCAAAACTCAGGAGTGATCTGCGCATCAACTTCAACAATGTGGCGTGGGAGGCACGGTTTATTCTAGACCAGGAGATTATGCGGCGCTCCATTTTGTTGCCGGCGAGTTCGTCACTGATCAACGCTACTTTTGCCACCAATTTTGATGCGTCGTTCGGCAGAACTTTCCAGGCTTTGCCGCCACTACCACTTCCCACTTTTAGTGGAGGTTAAGCGGAGTGGCTTGAATTCCGGTCACTGTTCTCGACCATGGTGGACACAAACCTTTTCATAAATCTGCTCGGGAAGCTTCAGCTGTTGCGGTTGTGCCTTTGTGAATCTGCATTGAACACTGTTCCGCCGGCTTATTTTTCAAGCTCATGTTAATGAGATAATGCATCTGAGGGCCGTAGAAGCCGCATCGGCGACGACGCTTCGCGAGCTTTCGGCCATTTAATTTGCATATGCGAACCATTGCAAGCATGGGCACAACGAAGCAGATTTCTAGTTGCATCATAATTCAAGTGCTGTTGCAGTAAGTGGATGAGGTCACGCAGTCTAAGTTGAAGGAAATGCAAGCTGACTCGGATTCCTTGGATTCCATTCCAACATAGGAGTCCATACCCAGTTTCCTTGAGCAGAAATGCCGGACTTTGGAGAGCATGGATTTGCCGACGACATCATATGCACCAAACCTTTTTGGTAGGACGGCGAAGACCCTTTCATCCAGGTAACTCTGCATTTGTGATTACAAATTCTTCCGCATGCATAATATGTGATGGCCATTTTCACATAATAAACGCCTGTCCAAAGTTTTTAAGCTTGTCTCCTGAGGATGTCGTTTCGGCGAAATTGGATTCATGCCGTAAGTGCCTTGGATTTGGGCACCTATCTCGGTAATGAGTCAAGCTGCCGTGCGTGTGGACGCAAGCATCATAATCTGCTGCATTTTGGTGGCAATTCGCCAGTTCAAGGCTCGCAGGTGCATCTAGTCACTTTAAGGCTGGCGCTAATTGATTTGCTAATTGGAGCTGGATTACTTTACGAGCTACTTTGTGTGGGGCAAATTCATCTGTCTCCTGGTTTGCCCTTAATCCAAAAAACTCGGCTCGGTTGGATTTTTTGTAGAGGCGGAGCCCCTGACACTGGTAAGGTCCTCATGGCAGCTGAGCAGTCAAAGTTGCTCATTCAGCCTCAGACGGAGCCGGCCCAAAGAAGAAGCTCCTCCGCAAAGTTCTCAGCAAGAATGACAAGTATTGCAGACATCGTCGTCACTTTGAGCAGCGCATGGAGATGCGTCTGGCCGGGATCTGCACAGTTTTGACTAATGTGATAGGTCATATATTACCCAAGGTGGGTGTGAAGCCGCTCTTTGACTTTTCTTTCATCAGCGAAATGGCTACCGAGATGCCATCGCCCAGATGCAGGGACAACAAGGATGAAGACGACGATGATGAAGTGTGTCGGGTGGGCTGCTGAGGACGGCGACCGTAGCTATAAGGGGCAGTCAACAAATTGTGGCTGCTGCCCCCTGTGGCTGCCGTCATGCGCTATCGTTGTCTCGCTTTCTCGCGGTATCTCTCGGTCGCTCCGCAGCATCAAGCATTGAGCCGCGCTCCCGCGATTTTAATTCTAACTTCAGTCTTCAACCCTACGCAGTCACCTACATATGTCATATGTTCTTTATATAAACAAATTCTTTAAATAAATTGTAATCATACATAAAAAATCTAAAAGTGCTTGTTTTTTATTAAAGCCTAGATTTGGAACATTAAATAAAGCTCCCGAAAACGCTCGGAAACTGAACAGAGAAAGTCTGTTATTATGTACTTGTCGATGTTTGTCTTTATATTTCAAAAGTGTTGGAAAATGTTGTCTGGTTGCATTGTATTTGGAACAGCTGACGATTATATGAGAAGTGTTATCGATACTATCGCAAGTTTCACATCTGTTGATTAGAACTTTAATTTTGGCAAGGGTTGCGTTTTCTTAACAGTTTCCACTTAATATTCGATTTATTATTGGGATGTATTTTGCTTTTAAGTAAGATGTTGTCAGGGAAAACCACGGCTTCTTCAATATGGTTAGGAAGACATTGCAATCCTCTGGGCCTGCTGGTAGCGAAATCAGCGTTGTCTCTCTCGCTTTCATTCTTGATCTCGTCGGGCATGGCTAATGAGGCACCTCTTATAGTCGAGGCAATTGCTGTAAGGGTCCCGTGGAGGGGAGCCTTTGTTGTGGCAGTTGTAAACAATCGGGAACAGGGCTGCCACCTAGGGGAGGTAAAAGGGCGCAGGCCTGCCACCTAGTTCCGAGCAGGGAAATTTTGGAATAAGAGGGTTGATGACCTGGGACGGATCGGGTCCGGAACAACGGTCCGATCCGAATGACCATGCCAGGGAAAGATCGAAGGGAAGGTGTATTGAAAGGCAGTGGTCAAGCGGTGCGGTCGTAGACATATAAAATAAAAAAAAAGAGGAAGAAAGAAAAAAAAAAAGAACTTTCTCATGTTTTGTGGCGCAAAGGAATTGTAAGTTTGCCGGATCAAAGGAAATTGAAGGAGACAAAGCGGGAAGCAGGATCGGCAGGAAGATAAGGTAAGAGGTCGGTCCAGGAAGGAGAGCCGTAATTAATGGGCTTCTTCATTCCAAGACCGACCAGACTCGCATCTCCGTGGAAAGAAGCCAGGCCGTGGAAAAAAACAAAATCTAGGCCTGGGGTGTTTTTTTTTGGGAATTTAAAAATCTCAAAAATCAAAAAACCCAATGGTCGTTTGATTTCGATATTTGGTCGATATTTATTTCTCTTTAATAATTATTTATTATTTAATTTTAATACCCATTTATTTTTGTGTTGGTGTATATGTATTTCATTGTTCTTTAATTATTCCGTTATTTTTTTATTCTGGTTTGTTTTTTTTTTTATTTTATATATATTTATTTCTTTTTATTTGTACATTTAAATGTAAGTTCCGATCGCGGCCGTTGGAGCTAACGGTTGACAATTTCCCAAGGAAAGTAAATAAATTTCCCTTTTGTTTTGGCGGTAGTGCCTAAGGAGAGCTCTCTTAGGTAGGGATATAAATCCGGGCGGAAAGTGAGTTTGTTATAATATTATGATAATTGCCGTATTATTATGAGTTAAGCCCAGAGCGAAACCAAAGCGTCGGAATAAGAAAAAGTAAAGGATAAAGATAGAAAACTAATTAAGCATAATTTGTATAGATTATTTAATAAAAATTTGAATGAAAGAATGAAGACTGAGTAGAGGATAATGTGGGGGTTAGGGATAGAATAATGGGAAGGTAGAAGAGGATTGAGAGAAAAGAAATAGGGGCGGACGCAAGAAGTGGCCAGCGTTCCGCTACGGAAGGGAGGGCAGGCCCAACTACTCCATGTCAGCAGGAGTAGGATAGAGATCCCGTGTTGATCAGGTGAGGTTGAGTGTTAGAAGTTTGTTAGTCTCGGTATGTTAGGATTTGAATTTAAATGTTGTGGGGAATTTAGTGTTGTAAAACGTCTAACATGTGCTGTCTAGTATATGTTGGGTGTTTATTGGGTGAGGGAAACCACGGCCCTGTATAAGCTAGCCGGAGCCAGGCCCATGCCGATTGGCGGACCTTCGGACCAGGAGTTGGTCTTAACACTTTTTAGCTGCCTGGTCCACGAAGTCGTTTCCTTGAATATTGCAGTGACTCGGAATATAATGTAGCTCAACTAGAGTAAGCCGTTCTCTTGCGATCTTTTTCATACACCATGTACACCATGAGTATAGGCTATTCCTTTGTTAATGTCAATTGCTAGGAGTTTTGAAGAAAAACGACGATAGGATTTTCAGTGCAGCAATGCGACGCTAGTGTTTTGGTCCGTGGCCGATCCATCTGTGTAGAACACTTCATGTCCTCTTCATTCAAATCCGTTTAGTTTCTCTGTGAAGAATTTATTTATACATTCTGTGTTAGCAAGGTGTTTGTTTTGGTCCGAGCTCTTCTGGTAAGTTCTGGTAAAAAAGTCTGGTAAGTTGATATTTTTGTGCAAGTGAGTGGTGATGCATTTGATATATTTTAATTTTATGAGATTTTTGGCAGTTTGGAATTCCAGCCTATACCCTGGTGGTAATTCCGCAGCCATGTGATATATTATTAGGATACCCGATAGAATTCTGCTTCTGAATTTGGGGAACCCTAACATGGAGGAAACATCAGATTCCGCCGTAAGGGCTCCCACCCAATCACCAAGTATGAACGACACAGAATTAGAGGTTCTACAACATCGTTAGTTATAGAAAAGAAAAAAATGCAGCGTTCCAACTGGTACGTACCATCAACCCCAAGACCCCAAGACCTGTTCAACGACCGTAAGAATGTTAAGTCATAAGAATTTCATGTAAAAACACAAATGTATACACAACAAAAACAGAGAAATAAAAATAAATAATAAAGAAAAGATTAAATAATAGCCTATATAGAAAACGATGACTTAACGATAACCTACACTTTTGAATTGTTCATTTATTCATTTTACGTTTTGCTAAATTTCCATAAATTTACCACCTAAGCAAATTCCATGTACCAAATTAGCTATAAACATTGAACTTTTATATTATTTAAGTCAATCTCAGACAATCCTATTCTGATCTCATTTATGTCTTCATGTCCAATTTGTTCAAGTGCAAGTTGCGGCAACAAACCAGCAATCGTTTAAGTACCCTTAGTTTCCCTTAATCATTATAGATTAACAGTTTAGTTTTTTAAGTTTGTCCGCTAAATGGAATTGATTGATTGCTTTGGTAACGAATGTTTATTCTATTGAAGCACACCACGAATGGGACAAGGTGATTTTCTACATAAGTACATAGATTTTTCTCTATTTTTTCCACACACCCTAATCTTTTCATCATTATTCTATGAACTATGGCTGTTCTTTTGCATTCCGAACATAATACCCTGAACGGATCGTGTTGGGCATATGTCGAACTACAATGGCTGAGGAGTAGAGGACGAAAGTTTCTGGTCCTTCTACTAGGAATGTTAAAATTTAAGCGTGTTAGTAAATGCTTGCTGTCTATATTTCCATAAATAAGATTATAAAGAAACATGACACCCAGCATCGTTCTACGGTTTGTTAATGATGGTAAGTTGATTAATAAAAGTCTACTATGATAAGAGGGGAGGTAAGGATTTGCATCCCAATTAAGTCCCCTAAGAGCAAAAGTAAGGAAGTTTTTTTGTACAGATTCAATGTGATCTTGGTGTACTCCATATTGAGGACTCCAGACACACGATCCATACTCAAGAATCGGACGAACCAGTAACGTTTTAGTTATGTACGGGTCATTAAATTCTTTTGACCATCTTTTAATAAAACCAAGCACACCCATAGCTTTTTTAACCATGGTAGATATATGGTCGGTAAATTTAAGTCTCAAATCTAATAGGACACCTAGATCGTTAACCTGAGTAAATTGTTCTAAGGCGTTCCCATAGAGAAAGTACATAGCCTGGCGAGGACTAGATCGGTAAAAATACATTAGTTTACATTTCGATCCATTAAGCTTTAGATTATTTGCTAAACACCAATTTTGAAGATTATCCAAATCGGATTGAAGTCTAGACTGGGCGCTAGTGAATTTATACTGAAGGCATAGCTTAACATCATCAGCGTACATAAGTACAAGTGAATTAGTTAAGGCAATGGTCAAGTCGTTAATAAACAGTGTAAAAAGTAGGGGTCCAAGATGGCTTCCTTGGGGCACCCCCGATGTGGCGCGGACTAAACGCGAGGTAACATCTTTAAAGGAAACACGTTGGGTTCTCCCTGATAAGCAGCTCGAAATCCACATAAGAAGATCAGTTGGGAATCCCAAAAGACTGAGTTTACTTATAAGAAGCAAATGGTTAACAGAGTCAAATGCTTTACTGAAGTCAGTGTATATGACGTCTGTTTGTAAGATATTCCGGAAGCCATCCGCGATAAAAGATGTTAGCTCCAATAAGTTGGTAGTGGTGGAGCGGCGCTTCATGAAGCCATGCTGGCACGGAGTTATTATTGAACTACATAGGTGTTGCAAATGTGGAGTGATAAGTTTTTCAAAAAGCTTTGGAATTGCTGACAATTTAGAGATGCCTCTATAATTAGCAGCGTCGGATTTTTTCCCTTTTTTATGCAGCGGAATAATGAAGGATTCCTTCCACATAAGGGGAAAGATCGAAGTTTCCAGCGATAGATTAAAGAGTTTAACAAGCGGTTTGCACAGTGCCTCGGCGCAGTACTTCAGAACACTGCCTGGTACTCCATCAGGGCCTGGCGAATACACGGGCTTAACCTTAAGAAGATCCGATAACACACCACTTTGATCGAAAGATGGGCAAAATATAAGGTTGGCTGATTGGATATTATAAGTGTACGGCTGAGCTAAACTGCTGCTAGTTGAATATGTAGTTTGAAAAAACTGTGCGAAGAGATCGGCCATTGCCTTATCAGTGTTCGCATAAGAGTTCTCAAACGTAAGCAGTGGGGGAAAAGATACATGTTTACGCTTAGTGTTTACAAAGTTATAAAACTGCTTCGGATCCTGAGTAAACTGAATCCTGCAGCGGCGAATATAACTCATATAACACTCTGCGTTATGCACGGTGAAATTGGACCGAGCTACTAAATATCTTGAATAACTAACTGTACAGCCAGGTAATCTATGTTTGTTTAAAAGTCTACTCATACTATTCTTTAAATTTATAAGGTGCCTCGTATACCAAGGCGGATTCGTTGAAGCGGACGGATATTTCCACGGCACGCAAGCGTCAAAAAATATGTTCAAAGTATAATTACATTTTTGTAATGCGATGTTTATATCCTCGCATGCCAGTAAGTCAGACCAATCAAAATCCAAAATTAACTTATTTTATTTCATAAAGTCGGCCTTACGAAAGAAACGAACTTTCTGAGACTTAACTGTAGACTTAAGGTCAATAAAGTAATTATTTTCGATTGAAACCTCAAGAATGGGATGATATGGATCCTCAGGGTTAAAAAGGGGCAAAGTTCTGGAAAGTGTAATTCCATCAGGATCAGAAACGAAACATAAGTCCAACAGCCGACCTAAAGAATTTCTAACGTGGTTAATTTGCCCGAGTAACATGTCGAACATGCCCTCAGGGAAGTCATGGTGGGAGTTAAGCTGTAAAGACGGTGAATTATCAACATTTGACCACATAAGTTCTGGGATATTAAAGTCACCCAGATCTATCAGCTGGTCACCATCAGACAGACGATCGAAAACCAAACGAATAGCGGACAAATGTTGCCAGTATGTTGGCGGTTCGGACGAAGGTGGTTTGTACGAACAGGTAACATACAAAGATTGATCGGACAAAGTGATTTTGATGCAAAGAAATTCAATGTCACCAAACTCTTGTGATTTTACCTCTTCAGAAGCGAATTTGGAGTCTACAGAAATTAGCACTCCTCCTCCCCTTCGCAAAGTTCTATCACATCTAAAAGTGGTGAACCTACTAGGAAAAACTTCGGAGCTGAAGATCTCCGGCTTTAACCAAGTTTCTGTAAATACAATAATGTGAGATGCAAAGAAAGAACTATCAGAATACAGTTTGTTGTGTTAATGAAGACATTAGTTTTTTGAGATTGAGGAAGATGAGGTGGAAGGTTGATCAGTGGCCTTAACATGTGGGAGTTTTACACCCACAGGTTTGGTTATCTTTTTTTTTCACCGTACTTGGCTGATGTTCTTGGACGAAAATGTTATCTGGCCAAAGCTGGCGGAACAGATCGTCTTGAACATCTGCAAGGGCACACGTATTTTGAAAGATGACGTGTGCCTGGTGTAAGAATATTTGAACTTTGTAATATCCACCACCTTTATGTCGGCTTTTGCTTTGGCTTTGATGTAAGCTGTGATATCAATCTCCGAAGTATCAGGGGCAAGCCGGGAAACAAATATGTGTTTCGATGGTGGGAACCTGCAAGGGTTTTGGTGCCGCCGTAACTAATACTGCGGCATCAGTACGTACCGGGGGTCCGGACGGTTTATTACCCTGTTTGGTGACTTTTACAGGCGCTTGAATTATTGGGTCTGGGATCACTTGAAGCGATGCCACAGAGGACATATCGGACAATTGCTCATTGAGTCCGAGACATTCGGAAGCCGAATTTTTCTCAGGTCCGGCCCTTAGGGTGGCCAGAGATATAAGCGGCTGCATAGTTGTCGGCTGAGCAGGCTGAAGATTATTCGACCAAGCACATCACTTAAAGCGGATTTCTTACGCTTTGGAGACTCATTTAGTAGTTGAAGACTACTAAACTGTGTATCGAGCGCACAGAGTTGATCATTGATTTTTCGAAATCCACTAATCAACTCCTTGAAACCGCTTTGAGTCTGCCTCATGAACGATCTCATTTCGTCCTGAACAGCACGACAACAGCAGAAGTGGGGACCAGACCTACGTGAGATTGCATCCGAAACTGAGGCCGTGAACCCGGCACACTTAGCGTGTAAAACGTTTTCACAGAGCCAGCAAAGAATGGTAGGCTGGGAAGACGAGATTGTCTTATTGCAAGACTTCAACGCACAGACCAATTTAAAATCCATAATTATTAAAAATTTAAATAATTAATTTATTAAAAATTATTAAAAATTAAATAATTAATTTATTAAAAATTAAATAATTAATTTATTAAAAATTATTTAAAAAAATTACTAATTAATTTAAAATATTATTTGATTTTATTATTGAGGAACCTTGAACCACTGTACCAAGGAAACGAAAGGGGGAGATTAAAGAGAGCAGTTAGTGCAAGTTAGTAAAATTCAAAGAAGTAGAGATAAGAATCTCTATTGAGCGAGAGTAGAAGCAAAAGAATAGCAACAACACCGTAGGAGATGAAGAAGCAGAGCAGGGCTATGTTTGGAAGGAAAATTAAACAAATTATTATTTTACCTCCAAATATATCACTGCACACGCGAAGCGATACGGATCTAAGAAAATTGCAAAATGTTTTTATATATGTATGTAAAGAAATAAACACCGATTGTTTATAGAAAGCTTATTACAAAATTTACATAAACGTAGTGCGCACAAAAAAATCACGTCCGTCCGCTTTAAGATACATAAAGAGAGGAAGTTTTGATTGAGTTGTGGTTTGTTTTAACCTTTTCCATTTTGTCTTGTTTCCACTGTGGATTGTGGAGATGACCTCCCGAAATTCACCCTTTCATCTTTCCTTTTCTTAAAAAATTCTTAGAATCGGAACTTCACTGAAAAAGTTGCAATCAAGCAACCCTGTCCGCTGCCAGATCCGTCCTCTTCGGAGCTTGAGTCGCGAGTGAAATCTCCTTTTAGGGCTAACATATTGGAGGATTTGTTTCTTAATTACGTTCATAAATTAATTAATTTAACAAACTACTTTCTTAATTACTTAAAAAAGTTTCAAGTTGGAGCCCTAAACAAAAACAAAACCCCCAACACCTTTTTCCTTCGGAATTCCAACTGAATCAACTTCAGCATATAATGTGAAGGCAAATTAAGCTGTTATATTCTTACACTACGTTTTATATATTTTATATATAAGTAAAGTTACAGTATGTAAAAACGGGCAGAGAGTTATGCATGCACATATGTATATAAGGGTGTGAGGGTACAAATATGAATTTTTTTTTATGAAAATAAACAGAAGATAAACTCTAAAGGTAAACAAACAGTAGTCGATAGTTATTAGTCGAATAAAATAAGTCGATAACAGATCGCTGTTACAGCCCTTTAAAGCTGTTAGGGCAAACAATCTGGCAACCCCGTCTATCTGGCAATTTTGACAACCGAATTTCCGCTCGTTTGGCTTGTTCTTTTGCGATCAAAACGCCAATGTGAAAAATCGTATAGAACGCATAATAAATAGCGAATATCACCAACGTGGGAATTGGGATAGAACCGAACACGGTACGCCAGTGGGACTGAGAACAGCAGCCGAACGTTGGCTGTGGATGAGCCCAGCCGCTCGCCGCTGCACGTGGGTTGTGGTTGTGGCGAAAAGACTCCAGGTGAGCCGACTAATATGTCGCTAAGTAGAGTAATAATTAAAGTGTTCTAGGAAGTGTTGGAAAAACCCCCCCCCCCGATCGTTTATGTAGCGCTCACCAAAAGCCTACGTCAAGCAACCGATCGAGTTTCGACCCAGAGGTCCACGACGGAGACACCGCGTGGATCATCGGCCAGGGATCCAGGAAAAGCTTTCCTCGATCAGCCCCAAACGTGCGCGAACCCGGTCCAGACTCGAACCACGAACCACATGTTCGTTTCAGCCGACCACATTTAACCTGATGGGCTAGCCAATAACAACAACCAGGAGAGAAGCGCGACAAGCTGTGCCAGGATTAGTGTATTATTAAGTTGAATTTAATTTTTATTATTTTTTTTTGTAAATCATTTTGGATCGAACCTAGACTCATCTTCTTTTCCTGTAGAGCATTGATAAGATTTTGGCAACATGCATCCAAACTCCATAATTTAATTCGCATTTAACCTGATCACCCCAAAACATCCAGCGTTCTCGTTTACTGGCCTGCAGACTTCGAGGGATGGTTTCGTGAGTAAACATTGTGACTTGATCATGTAACAGTGCCTCTAGAGGAAAACATATGAATAGTCAGTCCATATCCAAATGATTGAGTAGGCGTTCTACCTTAACTCCTACCTTACATACATTGTACATACATATCTACACATTTTTACATTACATTCCAATTTGTTAATTAAGCTATATTAAACTCATTTTGTAGAATTAGGACCAATTAGGAGTAAGGGTTTAGGTTAGGCATGAGTCTGAAGAAGAAGCAATGATGTTTTTGTATTGAAGTTTGATTTTGAAATGAAGTAAATTTATAATTTTTATGGGCACCTGAGCTGATCGATTTCACTAAAAATGGGTAAGGGCAGCAGCAATTCGTTGTTGATTCTTTACAGGTAGGGCGGGCAAAGCAGAAGAACCTCACCACCTTAGTTCTTCCAACAGCAAGGTTTCCTGTCTCGACTTCGTATCCTTCCAGATGACTGTAGTCCCTTTCCTAACTCTGTCTACAAATTTTTATTATGTGGCGGTGATGCTGATTAGGAAGTAACCGACCCCTTGCCTTTTCCCTGAGCTAGGCCGTTCCCGTAGGCAGAGTATGCAACCAGTCGGTATCCACTACACCGTGTTCGTCGCAAGGGGTTAGCGTGGGAACCATGGTGACTCGGCTCTAAATGGTGAATGCAATTGCATATCATATTACGTGTGCACTTGAAATGTGTTTGGGCACTTGGCACGCTGTCGCTGAGTGCATTTTTATTGGTATTTATGTTGTGTAATAAGAACTCATGAGTGCATACATCACATCTCCCTCCTTTTGAAAAATTACGCAATTTCATGGAGTTATTTTAATTATTATTATTTATAAATTTTAAAAAATAATATTTTTTTTAAATTTTTTTTAAATTTTTTTATTTTATTTTTTTTATGAGATT